>CAJUXJ010001357.1:0-28100 GCA_910589775.1 Avena eriantha
TGTTCTAGTGGTTGGCTATTGTGGGCTAAGCTATCTTACGAGGTATCTTCGTTTATCTAATATTGTCTCACCACATTGGTATTGGTGCAAGTTATGAGTCCCTCTCTTTCGTATTTCTTTCCTTGCACCCTTGTTGGTTTGTTTAGAGAGGGGGAGCTCTCTCGCATGTGTGCTTGTTGCATTCTAGAAGCAATTGTCCATATACCTTGCACACATCTAGGGGGAGCTTCTTATTTCTCTCTTTCATAAGGATTTTCCTTGTTGAAGATCTTTTATGCAAATCTTGTGGGTTTGTCATCAAACACCAAAAGGGAAGATTGAAAGGATATTGATTTCTCCATGTATTTGGGTGTTCATTTCCCTCGTCGCTACTGTTATTCTACTGGTAGCCACACTCTTGTAGACCTTCTATACCCGTTGCTCCCTTTTACAAGCTCATATCCTAGAAGTTAATTAGAACCGCCTAACTAGCATCCAATGCTTTCCTCCGTTATTATGCTTCTAGACTTCCGTTATTATTTGTCTGGACCCTCGTTATGTATGCTACTATATTGGTGAATTATGTGTTGTGGCATCTATGTGATGTTCTAGTGGTTGGCTATTGTGGGCTAAGCTATCTTACGGAGTATCTTCGTTTATATCTAATATTGTCTCACACACATTGTTATTGGTGCAAGTTATGAGTCCCTCTCTTTCGTATTTCTTTCCTTGCACCCTTTTGGTTTGTTTAAGAGGGGGAGCTCTCTCGCATGTGTGCTTGTTGCATTCTAGAAGCAATTGTCCATATACCTTGCCCACATAGGGGGCCGCTTCTTATTTGTCGTCTTTTCATAAGGCTTTTCCTTGTTCGATATCTTTCTTATGCAAAATCTTATGTGGGTTTGTCATCAAACACCAAAATAGGGAAGATTGAAGGATTATTGATTTTCTCCATGTATTGGGTGTTCATTTCTCCTCGTCGCTACTAGTTATTCTACTGGTAGCCACACTCTTGTAGACCTTCTATACCGTTGCTCCCTTTTACAAGCTCATATCCTAGAAGTTAATTAGAACCGCCTAACTAGCATCCAATGCTTTCCTCCGTTATGTATGCTTGTAGACCTCCGTTATTTATTTGTCTGTAGACCCCGTTTATGTATGCTACTATATTGGTGAGATTATGTGTTGTGGCATCTATGTGATGTTCTAGTGGTGGCTATTGTGGGCTAAGCTATCTTACGGAGGTATCTTCGTTTATCTAATATTGTCTCACCAAATTGGTATTGGTGCAAGTTATGAGTCCCTCTCTTTCGTATTTCTTTCCTTGCACCCTTGTTGGTTTGTTTAAGAGGGGGGTCTCTCGCATGTGTGCTTGTTGCATTCTAGAAGCAATTGTCCATATACCTTGAACACATCTAGGGGGAGCTTCTTATTTCTCTCTTTCATAAGGATTTTCCTTGTTGAGATCTTTTATGCAAATCTTGTGGGTTTGTCATCAAACACCAAAAAGGGGAAGATTGAAAGGATTTGATTTCTCCATGTATTTGGGTGTTCATTTCCCCGTCGCTACTGTTATTCTACTGGTAGCCACACTCTTGTAGACCTTCTATACCGTTGCTCCCTTTTACAAGCTCATATCCTAGAAGTTAATTAGACCGCCTAACTAGCATCCAATGCTTTCCTCCGTTATGTATGCTTCTAGACTTCCGTTATTTATTTGTCTGTGGACCTCGTTTATGTATGCTACTATATGGGTGAGATTATGTGTTGTGGCATCTATGTGATGTTCTAGTGGTTGGCTATGTGGGCTAAGCTATCTTACGGAGTATCTTCGTTTATCTAATATTGTCTCACCACATTGGTATTGGTGCAAGTTATGAGTCCCTCTCTTTCGTATTTCTTTCCTTGCACCCTTGTTGGTTTGTTTAGAGGGGAGCTCTCTCGCATGTGTGCTTGTTGCATTCTAGAAGCAATTGTCCATATACCTTGCACACATCTAGGGGAGCTTCTTATTTCTCTCTTTCATAAGGCTTTTCCTTGTTGATATCTTTTATTGCAAATCTTGTGGGTTTGTCATCACCACCAAAAAGGGGAAGATTGAAAGGATATTGATTTCTCCATGTATTTGGGTGTTCATTTCCCTCGTCGCTACTGTTATTCTACTGGTAGCCACACTCTTGTAGACCTTCTATACCGTTGCTCCCTTTTACAAGCTCATATCCTAGAAGTTAATTAGAACCACCTAACTAGCATCCAATGCTTTCCTCCGTTATGTATGCTTCTGGACCTCCGTTATTTATTTGTCTGTGGACCTCGTTTATGTATGCTACTATATTGGTGAGATTATGTGTTGTGGCATCTATGTGATGTTCTAGTGGTTGGCTATTGTGGGCTAAGGATCTTACGGAGGTATCTTCGTTTATCTAATATTGTCTCACCACATTGGTATTGGTGCAAGTTATGAGTCCCTCTCTTTCGTATTTCTTTCCTTGCACCCTTGTTGGTTTGTTTAGAGAGGGGGAGCTCTCTCGCATGTGTGCTTGTTGCATTCTAGAAGCAATTGTCCATATACCTTGCACACATCTGGGGGAGCTTCTTATTTCTCTCTTTCATAAGGCTTTTCCTTGTTGATATCTTTTATGCAAATCTTGTGGGTTTGTCATCAAACACCAAAAGGGAAGATTGAAAGGATATTGATTTCTCCATGTATTTGGGTGTTCATTTCCCTCGTCGCTACTGTTATTCTACTGGTAGCCACACTCTTGTAGACCTTCTATACCGTTGCTCCCTTTTACAAGCTCATATCCTAGAAGTTAATTAGAACCGCCTAACTAGCATCCAATGCTTTCCTCCGTTATGTATGCTTGTGGACCTCCGTTATTTATTTGTCTGTAGACCCCGTTTATGTATGCTACTATATTGGTGAGATTATGTGTTGTGGCATCTATGTGATGTTCTAGTGGTTGGCTATTGTGGGCTAAGGTATCTTACGGAGGTATCTTCGTTTATCTAATATTGTCTCGCCACATTGGTATTGGTGTAAGTTATGAGTCCCTCTCTTTCGTATTTCTTCCATTGCACCATTGTTGGTTTGTTTAGAGAGGGGGAAGCTTCTCGCATGTGTGCTTGTTGCATTCTAGAAGCAATTGTCACATATACCTGGCACACTCTAGGGGGAGCTTCTTATTTCTCTCTTTCATAGGGCTTTTTCCTTGTTGAGATCATTTTATGCAAATCTTGTGGGTTGTCATCAAACACCAAAAAGGGAAGATTGAAAGGATATTGATTTCATCCATGTATTTGGGTGTTCATTTCCCCTCGTCGCTACTGTTATTCTACTGGGTAGCCACACTCTTGTAGACCTTCTTATACCGTTGCTGCCTTTTACAAGCTCAATATCCTAGAAGGTTAATTAGAACCACCTAACTAGCATCCAATGCTTTCCTCTCGTTATGTATGCTTCTAGGACTTCCGTTATTTATTTGTTCAGTGGACCTCGTTTATGTATGCTACTATATGGGTGAGATATGTGTTGTGGCATCTATGTGATATTCTAGTGGTTGGCTATTGTGGGCTAAGCTATCTTACGGAAGTATCTTCGTTTATCTAATATTGTCTCACCACATTGGTATTGGTGCAAGTTATGAGTCCCTCTCTTCGTATTTCTTTCCTTGCACCCTTGTTGGTTTGTTTAGAGAGGGGGAGCTCTCTCGCATGTGTGCTTGTTGCATTCTAGAAGCAATTGTCCATATACCTTGCACACATCTAGGGGGAGCTTCTTATTCTCTCTTTCATAAGGCTTTTCCTTGTTGATATCTTTTATGCAAATCTTGTGGGTTTGTCATCAAACACCAAAAAGGGGAAGATTGAAAGGATATTGATTTCTCCATGTATTTGGGTGTTCATTCCCTCGTCGCTACTGTTATTCTACTGGTAGCCACACTCTTGTAGACCTTCTATACCGTTGCTCCCTTTTACAAGCTCATATCCTAGAAGTTAATTAGAACCCGCCTAACTAGCATCCAATGCTTTCCACCGTTATGTATGCTTCTAGACCTCCGTTATTTATTTGTCTGTAGACCTCGTTATGTATGCTACTATATTGGTGAGATTATGTGTTGTGGCATCTATGTGATGTTCTAGTGGTTGGCTATTGTGGGCTAAGCTATCTTACGGAGGTATCTTCGTTTATCTAATATTGTCTCACCACATTGGTATTGGTGCAAGTTATGAGTCCCTCTCTTTCGTATTTCTTTCCTTGCACCCTTGTTGGTTTGTTTAGAGAGGGGGAGCTCTCTCGCATGTGTGCTTGTTGCATTCTAGAAGCAATTGTCCATATACCTTGCACACATCTAGGGGGAGCTTCTTATTTCTCTCTTTCATAAGGCTTTTCCTTGTTGATATCTTTTATGCAAATCTTGTGGGTTTGTCATCAAACACCAAAAAGGGGAAGATTGAAAGGATATTGATTTCTCCATGTATTTGGGTGTTCATTTCCCTCGTCGCTACTGTTATTCTACTGGTAGCCACACTCTTGTAGACCTTCTATACCGTTGCTCCCTTTTACAAGCTCATATCCTAGAAGTTAATTAGAACCGCCTAACTAGCATCCAATGCTTTCCTCCGTTATGTATGCTTCTAGGACCTCCGTTATTTATTTGTCTGTGGACCCTCGTTTATGTATGCTACTATATTGGTGAGATTATGTGTTGTGGCATCTATGTGATATTCTAGTGGTTGGCTATTGTGGGCTAAGCTATCTTACGGAGGTATCTTCGTTTATCTAATATTGTCTCACCACATTGGTATTGGTGCAAGTTATGAGTCCCTCTCTTTCGTATTTCTTTCCTTGCACCCTTGTTGGTTGTTTAGAGAGGGGGAGCTCTCTCGCATGTGTGCTTGTTGCATTCTAGAAGCAATTGTCCATATACCTTGCACACATCTAGGGGGAGCTTCTTATTTCTCTCTTTCATAAGGATTTTCCTTGTTGATATCTTTTAATGCAAATCTTGTGGGTTTGTCATCAAACACCAAAAGGGGAAGATTGAAAGGATATTGATTTCTCCATGTATTTGGGTGTTCATTTCCCTCGTCGCTACTGTTATTCTACTGGTAGCCACACTCTTGTAGACCTTCTATACCGTTGCTTCCCTTTTACAAGCTCATATCCTAGAAGTTAATTAGAACCGCCTAACTAGCATCCAATGCTTTCCTCCGTTATGTATGCTTCTAGACTCCGTTATTTATTTGTCTGTAGGACCTCGTTATGTATGCTACTATATTGGTGAGATTATGTGTTGTGGCATCTATGTGATAGTTCTAGTGGTTGGCTATTGTGGGCTAAGCTATCTTACGGAGGTATCTTCGTTTATCTAATATTGTCTCAGCCACATTGGTATTGGTGCAAGTTATGAGTCCCTCTCTTTCGTATTTCTTTCCTTGCACCCTTGTTGGTTTGTTTAGAGAGGGGGAGCTCTCTCGCATGTGTGCTTGTTGCATTCTAGAAGCAATTGTCCATATACCTTGCACACATCTAGGGGGAGCTTCTTATTTCTCTCTTTCATAAGGCTTTTCCTTGTTGATATCTTTTATGCAAATCTTGTGGGTTTGTCATCAAACACCAAAAAGGGGAAGATTGAAAGGATATTGATTTCTCCATGTATTTGGGTGTTCATTTCCCTCGTCGCTACTGTTATTCTACTGGTAGCCACACTCTTGTAGACCTTCTATACCGTTGCTCCCTTTACAAGCTCATATCCTAGAAGTTAATTAGAACCGCCTAACTAGCATCCAATGCTTTCCTCCTTATGTATGCTTCGTAGGACCTCCGTTATTTATTTGTCTGTAGGACCTCGTTATGTATGCTACTATATTGGTGAGATTATGTGTTGTGGCATCTATGTGATGTTCTAGTGGTGGCTATTGTGGGCTAAGCTATCTTACGGAGGTATCTTCGTTTATCTAATATTGTCTCACCACATTGGTATTGGTGCAAGTTATGAGTCCCTCTCTTTCGTATTTCTTTCCTTGCACCCTTGTTGGTTTGTTCAGAGAGGGGGGAGCTCTCTCGCATGTGTGCTTGTTGCATTCTAGAAGCAATTGTCCATATACCTTGCACACATCTAGGGGGAGCTTCTTATTTCTCTCTTTCATAAGGATTTTCCTTGTTGAGATCTTTTATGCAAATCTTGTGGGTTTGTCATCAAACACCAAAAAGGGGAAGATTGAAAGGATATTGATTTCTCCATGTATTTGGGTGTTCATTTCCCTCGTCGCTACTGTTATTCTACTGGTAGCCACACTCTTGTAGACCTTCTATACCGTTGCTTCCCTTTTACAAGCTCATATCCTAGAAGTTAATTAGAACCGCCTAACTAGCATCCAATGCTTTCCTCCGTTATGTATGCTTCTAGACTTCCGTTATTTATTTGTCTGTGGACCTCGTTATGTATGCTACTATATTGGTGAGATTATGTGTTGTGGCATCTATGTGATAGTTCTAGTGGTTGGCTATTGTGGGCTAAGCTATCTTACGGAGGTATCTTCGTTTATCTAATATTGTCTCGCCACATTGGTATTGGTGCAAGTTATGAGTCCCTCTCTTTCGTATTTCTTTCCTTGCACCCTTGTTGGTTTGTTTCAGAGAGGGGGAGCTCTCTCGCATGTGTGCTTGTTGCATTCTAGAAGCAATTGTCCATATACCCTTGCACACATCTAGGGGGAGCTTCTTATTTCTCTCTTTCATAAGGATTTTCCTTGTTGATATCTTTTATGCAAATCTTGTGGGTTTGTCATCAAACACCAAAAAGGGGAAGATTGAAAGGATATTGATTTCTCCATGTATTTGGGTGTTCATTTCCCTCGTCGCTACTGTTATTCTACTGGTAGCCACACTCTTGTAGACCTTCTATACCGTTGCTCCCTTTTACAAGCTCATATCCTAGAAGTTAATTAGAACCGCCTAACTAGCATCCAATGCTTTCCTCCGTTATGTATGCTTGTGGACCTCCGTTATTTATTTGTCTGTAGGACCCTCGTTTATGTATGCTACTATATTGGTGAGATTATGTGTTGTGGCATCTATGTGATGTTCTAGTGGTTGGCTATTGTGGGCTAAGCTATCTTA
Source organism: Avena eriantha (assembly GCA_910589775.1). NCBI lineage: Eukaryota > Viridiplantae > Streptophyta > Magnoliopsida > Poales > Poaceae > Avena > Avena eriantha. The sequence goes on from CAJUXJ010001357.1 coordinate 7,106, forward strand.
CGGAGGTATCTTCGTTATCTAATATTGTCTCACCACATTGGTATTGGTGCAAGTTATGAGTCCCTCTCTTTCGTATTTCTTTCCTTGCACCCTTGTTGGTTGTTTAGAGAGGGGGAGCTCTCTCGCATGTGTGCTTGTTGCATTCTAGAAGCAATTGTCCATATACCTTGCACACATCTAGGGGGAGCTTCTTATTTCTCTCTTTCATAAGGCTTTTCCTTGTTGATATCTTTTATGCAAATCTTGTGGGTTTGTCATCAAACACCAAAAAGGGAAGATTGAAAGGATATTGATTTCTCCATGTATTTGGGTGTTCATTTCCCTCGTCGCTACTGTTATTCTACTGGTAGCCACACTCTTGTAGACCTTCTATACCGTTGCTCCCTTTTACAAGCTCATATCCTAGAAGTTAATTAGAACCACCTAACTAGCATCCAATGCTTTCCTCCGTTATGTATGCTTCTAGACCTTCCGTTATTTATTTGTCTGTGGACCTCGTTTATGTATGCTACTATATTGGTGAGATTATGTGTTGTGGCATCTATGTGATATTCTAGTGGTTGGCTATTGTGGGCTAAGCTATCTTACGGAGGTATCTTCGTTTATCTAATATTGTCTCACCACATTGGTATTGGTGCAAGTTATGAGTCCCTCTCTTTCGTATTTCTTTCCTTGCACCCTTGTTGGTTTGTTTAGAGAGGGGGAGCTCTCTCGCATGTGTGCTTGTTGCATTCTAGAAGCAATTGTCCATATACCTTGCACACATCTAGGGGGGAGCTTCTTATTTCTCTCTTTCATAAGGCTTTTCCTTGTTGATATCTTTTATGCAAATCTTGTGGGTTTGTCATCAAACACCAAAAAGGGGAAGATTGAAAGGATATTGATTTCTCCATGTATTTGGGTGTTCATTTCCCTCGTCGCTACTGTTATTCTACTGGTAGCCACACTCTTGTAGACCTTCTATACCGTTGCTTCCCTTTTACAAGCTCATATCCTAGAAGTTAATTAGAACCGCCTAACTAGCATCCAATGCTTTCCTCCGTTATGTATGCTTGTGGACCTCCGTTATTTATTTGTCTGTAGGACCCTCGTTTATGTATGCTACTATATTGGTGAGATTATGTGTTGTGGCATCTATGTGATGTTCTAGTGGTTGGCTATTGTGGGCTAAGGCTATCTTACGGAGGTATCTTCGTTTATCTAATATTGTCTCAGCCACATTGGTATTGGTGCAAGTTATGAGTCCCTCTCTTTCGTATTTCTTTCCTTGCACCCTTGTTGGTTTGTTTAGAGAGGGGGAGCTCTCTCGCATGTGTGCTTGTTGCATTCTAGAAGCAATTGTCCATATACCTTGCACACATCTAGGGGGAGCTTCTTATTTCTCTCTTTCATAAGGCTTTTCCTTGTTGATATCTTTTATGCAAATCTTGTGGGTTTGTCATCAAACACCAAAAAGGGGAAGATTGAAAGGATATTGATTTCTCCATGTATTTGGGTGTTCATTTCCCTCGTCGCTACTGTTATTCTACTGGTAGCCACACTCTTGTAGACCTTCTATACCGTTGCTCCCTTTTACAAGCTCATATCCTAGAAGTTAATTAGAACCGCCTAACTAGCATCCAATGCTTTCCTCCGTTATGTATGCTTCTAGACTTCCGTTATTTATTTGTCTGTGGACCTCGTTTATGTATGCTACTATATTGGTGAGATTATGTGTTGTGGCATCTATGTGATATTCTAGTGGTTGGCTATTGTGGGCTAAGCTATCTTACGGAGGTATCTTCGTTTATCTAATATTGTCTCACCACATTGGTATTGGTGCAAGTTATGAGTCCCTCTCTTTCGTATTTCTTTCCTTGCACCCTTGTTGGTTTGTTTAGAGAGGGGGAGCTCTCTCGCATGTGTGCTTGTTGCATTCTAGAAGCAATTGTCCATATACCTTGCACACATCTAGGGGGAGCTTCTTATTTCTCTCTTTCATAAGGCTTTTCCTTGTTGATATCTTTTATGCAAATCTTGTGGGTTTGTCATCAAACACCAAAAAGGGGAAGATTGAAAGGATATTGATTTCTCCATGTATTTGGGTGTTCATTTCCCTCGTCGCTACTGTTATTCTACTGGTAGCCACACTCTTGTAGACCTTCTATACCGTTGCTCCCTTTTACAAGCTCATATCCTAGAAGTTAATTAGAACCAGCCTAACTAGCATCCAATGCTTTCCTCCGTTATGTATGCTTCTAGGACTTCCGTTATTTATTTGTCTGTGGACCTCGTTTATGTATGCTACTATATTGGTGAGATTATGTGTTGTGGCATCTATGTGATGTTCTAGTGGTTGGCTATTGTGGGCTAAGCTATCTTACGGAGGTATCTTCGTTTATCTAATATTGTCTCACCACATTGGTATTGGTGCAAGTTATGAGTCCCTCTCTTTCGTATTTCTTTCCTTGCACCCTTGTTGGTTTGTTTAGAGAGGGGGAGCTCTCTCGCATGTGTGCTTGTTGCATTCTAGAAGCAATTGTCCATATACCTTGCACACATCTAGGGGGAGCTTCTTATTTCTCTCTTTCATAAGGCTTTTCCTTGTTGATATCTTTTATGCAAATCTTGTGGGTTTGTCATCAAACACCAAAAAGGGGAAGATTGAAAGGATATTGATTTCTCCATGTATTTGGGTGTTCATTTCCCTCGTCGCTACTGTTATTCTACTGGTAGCCACACTCTTGTAGACCTTCTATACCGTTGCTCCCTTTTACAAGCTCATATCCTAGAAGTTAATTAGAACCGCCTAACTAGCATCCAATGCTTTCCTCCATTATGTATGCTTCTAGACTTCCGTTATTTATTTGTCTGTAGACCTCGTTTATGTATGCTACTATATTGGTGAGATTATGTGTTGTGGCATCTATGTGATATTCTAGTGGTTGGCTATTGTGGGCTAAGCTATCTTACGGAGGTATCTTCGTTTATCTAATATTGTCTCACCACATTGGTATTGGTGCAAGTTATGAGTCCCTCTCTTTCGTATTTCTTTCCTTGCACCCTTGTTGGTTTGTTTAGAGAGGGGGAGCTCTCTCGCATGTGTGCTTGTTGCATTCTAGAAGCAATTGTCCATATACCTTGCACACATCTAGGGGGAGCTTCTTATTTCTCTCTTTCATAAGGCTTTTCCTTGTTGATATCTTTTATGCAAATCTTGTGGGTTTGTCATCAAACACCAAAAGGGGAAGATTGAAAGGATATTGATTTCTCCATGTATTGGGTGTTCATTTCCCTCGTCGCTACTGTTATTCTACTGGTAGCCACACTCTTGTAGACCTTCTATACCGTTGCTCCCTTTTACAAGCTCATATCCTAGAAGTTAATTAGAACCGCCTAACTAGCATCCAATGCTTTCCTCCGTTATGTATGCTTGTGGACCTCCGTTATTTATTTGTCTGTGGACCTCGTTTATGTATGCTACTATATTGGTGAGATTATGTGTTGTGGCATCTATGTGATGTTCTAGTGGTTGGCTATTGTGGGCTAAGCTATCTTACGGAGGTATCTTCGTTTATCTAATATTGTCTCACCACATTGGTATTGGTGCAAGTTATGAGTCCCTCTCTTTCGTATTTCTTTCCTTGCACCCTTGTTGGTTTGTTTAGAGAGGGGGAGCTCTCTCGCATGTGTGCTTGTTGCATTCTAGAAGCAATTGTCCATATACCTTGCACACATCTAGGGGGAGCTTCTTATTTCTCTCTTTCATAAGGCTTTTCCTTGTTGATATCTTTTATGCAAATCTTGTGGGTTTGTCATCAAACACCAAAAAGGGGAAGATTGAAAGGATATTGATTTCTCCATGTATTTGGGTGTTCATTTCCCTCGTCGCTACTGTTATTCTACTGGTAGCCACACTCTTGTAGACCTTCTATACCGTTGCTCCCTTTTACAAGCTCATATCCTAGAAGTTAATTAGAACCGCCTAACTAGCATCCAATGCTTTCCTCCGTTATGTATGCTTGTGGACCTCCGTTATTTATTTGTCTGTAGACCCTCGTTTATGTATGCTACTATATTGGTGAGATTATGTGTTGTGGCATCTATGTGATGTTCTAGTGGTTGGCTATTGTGGGCTAAGGTATCTTACGGAGGTATCTTCGTTTATCTAATATTGTCTCGCCACATTGGTATTGGTGCAAGTTATGAGTCCCTCTCTTTCGTATTTCTTTCCTTGCACCCTTGTTGGTTTGTTTCAGAGAGGGGGAGCTCTCTCGCATGTGTGCTTGTTTCATTCTAGAAGCAATTGTCCATATACCTTGCACACATCTAGGGGGAGCTTCTTATTTCTCTCTTTCATAAGGATTTTCCTTGTTGAGATCTTTTATGCAAATCTTGTGGGTTTGTCATCAAACACCAAAAAGGGGAAGATTGAAAGGATATTGATTTCTCCATGTATTTGGGTGTTCATTTCCCTCGTCGCTACTGTTATTCTACTGGTAGCCACACTCTTGTAGACCTTCTATACCGTTGCTCCCTTTTACAAGCTCATATCCTAGAAGTTAATTAGAACCGCCTAACTAGCATCCAATGCTTTCCTCCGTTATGTATGCTTCTAGACTTCCGTTATTTATTTGTCTGTGGACCTCGTTTATGTATGCTACTATATTGGTGAGATTATGTGTTGTGGCATCTATGTGATGTTCTAGTGGTTGGCTATTGTGGGCTAAGCTATCTTACGGAGGTATCTTCGTTTATCTAATATTGTCTCACCACATTGGTATTGGTGCAAGTTATGAGTCCCTCTCTTTCGTATTTCTTTCCTTGCACCCTTGTTGGTTTGTTTAGAGAGGGGGAGCTCTCTCGCATGTGTGCTTGTTGCATTCTAGAAGCAATTGTCCATATACCTTGCACACATCTAGGGGGAGCTTCTTATTTCTCTCTTTCATAAGGCTTTTCCTTGTTGATATCTTTTATGCAAATCTTGTGGGTTTGTCATCAAACACCAAAAAGGGGAAGATTGAAAGGATATTGATTTCTCCATGTATTTGGGTGTTCATTTCCCTCGTCGCTACTGTTATTCTACTGGTAGCCACACTCTTGTAGACCTTCTATACCGTTGCTCCCTTTTACAAGCTCATATCCTAGAAGTTAATTAGAACCGCCTAACTAGCATCCAATGCTTTCCTCCGTTATGTATGCTTCTAGACTTCCGTTATTTATTTGTCTGTAGACCTCGTTTATGTATGCTACTATATTGGTGAGATTATGTGTTGTGGCATCTATGTGATAGTTCTAGTGGTTGGCTATTGTGGGCTAAGCTATCTTACGGAGGTATCTTCGTTTATCTAATATTGTCTCACCACATTGGTATTGGTGCAAGTTATGAGTCCCTCTCTTTCGTATTTCTTTCCTTGCACCCTTGTTGGTTTGTTTAGAGAGGGGGAGCTCTCTCGCATGTGTGCTTGTTGCATTCTAGAAGCAATTGTCCATATACCTTGCACACATCTAGGGGGAGCTTCTTATTTCTCTCTTTCATAAGGCTTTTCCTTGTTGATATCTTTTATGCAAATCTTGTGGGTTTGTCATCAAACACCAAAAAGGGGAAGATTGAAAGGATATTGAATTTCTCCATGTATTTGGGTGTTCATTTCCCTCGTCGCTACTGTTATTCTACTGGTAGCCACACTCTTGTAGACCTTCTATACCGTTGCTCCTTTTACAAGCTCATATCCTAGAAGTTAATTAGAACCGCCTAACTAGCATCCAATGCTTTCCTCCATTATGTATGCTTCTAGACCTCCGTTATTTATTTGTCTGTGGACCTCGTTTATGTATGCTACTATATTGGTGAGATTATGTGTTGTGGCATCTATGTGATAGTTCTAGTGGTTGGCTATTGTGGGCTAAGCTATCTTACGGAGGTATCTTCGTTTATCTAATATTGTCTCACCACATTGGTATTGGTGCAAGTTATGAGTCCCCTCTCTTTCGTATTTCTTTCCTTGCACCCTTGTTGGTTTGTTTAGAGAGGGGGAGCTCTCTCGCATGTGTGCTTGTTGCATTCTAGAAGCAATTGTCCATATACCTTGCACACATCTAGGGGGAGCTTCTTATTTCTCTCTTTCATAAGGCTTTTCCTTGTTGATATCTTTTATGCAAATCTTGTGGGTTTGTCATCAAACACCAAAAAGGGGAAGATTGAAAGGATATTGATTTCTCCATGTATTTGGGTGTTCATTTCCCTCGTCGCTACTGTTATTCTACTGGTAGCCACACTCTTGTAGACCTTCTATACCGTTGCTCCCTTTTACAAGCTCATATCCTAGAAGTTAATTAGAACCGCCTAACTAGCATCCAATGCTTTCCTCCGTTATGTATGCTTGTGGACCTCCGTTATTTATTTGTCTGTAGACCCCGTTTATGTATGCTACTATATTGGTGAGATTATGTGTTGTGGCATCTATGTGATGTTCTAGTGGTTGGCTATTGTGGGCTAAGCTATCTTACGGAGGTATCTTCGTTTATCTAATATTGTCTCACCACATTGGTATTGGTGCAAGTTATGAGTCCCTCTCTTTCGTATTTCTTTCCTTGCACCCTTGTTGGTTTGTTTAGAGAGGGGGAGCTCTCTCGCATGTGTGCTTGTTGCATTCTAGAAGCAATTGTCCATATACCTTGCACACATCTAGGGGGAGCTTCTTATTTCTCTCTTTCATAAGGCTTTTCCTTGTTGATATCTTTTATGCAAATCTTGTGGGTTTGTCATCAAACACCAAAAAGGGGAAGATTGAAAGGATATTGATTTCTCCATGTATTTGGGTGTTCATTTCCCTCGTCGCTACTGTTATTCTACTGGTAGCCACACTCTTGTAGACCTTCTATACCGTTGCTCCCTTTTACAAGCTCATATCCTAGAAGTTAATTAGAACCGCCTAACTAGCATCCAATGCTTTCCTCCGTTATGTATGCTTGTGGACCTCCGTTATTTATTTGTCGTGGACCTCGTTTATGTATGCTACTATATTGGTGAGATTATGTGTTGTGGCATCTATGTGATGTTCTAGTGGTTGGCTATTGTGGGCTAAGCTATCTTACGGAGGTATCTTCGTTTATCTAATATTGTCTCACCACATTGGTATTGGTGCAAGTTATGAGTCCCTCTCTTTCGTATTTCTTTCCTTGCACCCTTGTTGGTTTGTTTAGAGAGGGGGAGCTCTCTCGCATGTGTGCTTGTTTCATTCTAGAAGCAATTGTCCATATACCTTGCACACATCTAGGGGGAGCTTCTTATTTCTCTCTTTCATAAGGATTTTCCTTGTTGATATCTTTTATGCAAATCTTGTGGGTTTGTCATCAAACACCAAAAAGGGGAAGATTGAAAGGATATTGATTTCTCCATGTATTTGGGTGTTCATTTCCCTCGTCGCTACTGTTATTCTACTGGTAGCCACACTCTTGTAGACCTTCTATACCGTTGCTCCCTTTTACAAGCTCATATCCTAGAAGTTAATTAGAACCGCCTAACTAGCATCCAATGCTTTCCTCCGTTATGTATGCTTCTAGACCTTCCGTTATTTATTTGTCCTGTGACCTCGTTTATGTATGCTACTATATTGGTGAGATTATGTGTTGTGGCATCTATGTGATGTTCTAGTGGTTGGCTATTGTGGGCTAAGCTATCTTACGGAGGTATCTTCGTTTATCTAATATTGTCTCACCACATTGGTATTGGTGCAAGTTATGAGTCCCTCTCTTTCGTATTTCTTTCCTTGCACCCTTGTTGGTTTGTTTAGAGAGGGGGAGCTCTCTCGCATGTGTGCTTGTTGCATTCTAGAAGCAATTGTCCATATACCTTGCACACATCTAGGGGGAGCTTCTTATTTCTCTCTTTCATAAGGCTTTTCCTTGTTGATATCTTTTATGCAAATCTTGTGGGTTTGTCATCAAACAACCAAAAAGGGGAAGATTGAAAGGATATTGATTTCTCCATGTATTTGGGTGTTCATTTCCCTCGTCGCTACTTTTATTCTACTGGTAGCCACACTCTTGTAGACCTTCTATAACCGTTGCTCCCTTTACAAGCTCATTCCTAGAAGTTAATTAGAACCGCCTAACTAGCATCCAATGCTTTCCTCCAGTTATGTATGCTTGTGGACCTCCGTTATTTATTTGTCCGTGGACCTCGTTTATGTATGCTACTATATTGGTGAGATTATGTGTTGTGGCATCTATGTGATGTTCTAGTGGTTGGCTATTGTGGGCTAAGCTATCTTACGGAGGTATCTTCGTTTATCTAATATTGTCTCACCACATTGGTATTGGTGCAAGTTATGAGTCCCTCTCTTTCGTATTTCTTTCCTTGCACCCTTGTTGGTTTGTTTAGAGAGGGGGAGCTCTCTCGCATGTGTGCTTGTTGCATTCTAGAAGAAATTGTCCATATACCTTGCACACATCTAGGGGGAGCTTCTTATTTCTCTCTTTCATAAGGCTTTTCCTTGTTGATATCTTTTATGCAAATCTTGTGGGTTTGTCATCAAACACCAAAAAGGGGAAGATTGAAAGGATATTGATTTCTCCATGTATTTGGGTGTTCATTTCCCTCGTCGCTACTGTTATTCTACTGGTAGCCACACTCTTGTAGACCTTCTATACCGTTGCTTCCCTTTTACAAGCTCATATCCTAGAAGTTAATTAGAACCGCCTAACTAGCATCCAATGCTTTCCTCCGTTATGTATGCTTGTGGACCTCCGTTATTTATTTGTCGTGGACCTCGTTTATGTATGCTACTATATTGGTGAGATTATGTGTTGTGGCATCTATGTGATGTTCTAGTGGTTGGCTATTGTGGGCTAAGCTATCTTACGGAGGTATCTTCGTTTATCTAATATTGTCTCACCACATTGGTATTGGTGCAAGTTATGAGTCCCTCTCTTTCGTATTTCTTTCCTTGCACCCTTGTTGGTTTGTTTAGAGAGGGGGAGCTCTCTCGCATGTGTGCTTGTTGCATTCTAGAAGCAATTGTCCATATACCTTGCACACATCTAGGGGGAGCTTCTTATTTCTCTCTTTCATAAGGATTTTCCTTGTTGATATCTTTTATGCAAATCTTGTGGGTTTGTCATCAAACACCAAAAAGGGGAAGATTGAAAGGATATTGATTTCTCCATGTATTTGGGTGTTCATGTTCCCTCGTCGCTACTTTTATTCTACTGGTAGCCACACTCTTGTAGACCTTCTATACCGTTGCTCCCTTTACAAGCTCATTTCCTAGAAGTTAATTAGAACCTGCCTAACTAGCATCCAATGCTTTCCTCCGTTATGTATGCTTGTGGACCTCCGTTATTTATTTGTCCGTGGACCTCGTTTATGTATGCTACTATATTGGTGAGATTATGTGTTGTGGCATCTATGTGATGTTCTAGTGGTTGGCTATTGTGGGCTAAGCTATCTTACGGAGGTATCTTCGTTTATCTAATATTGTCTCACCACATTGGTATTGGTGCAAGTTATGAGTCCCTCTCTTTCGTATTTCTTTCCTTGCACCCTTGTTGGTTTGTTTAGAGAGGGGGAGCTCTCTCGCATGTGTGCTTGTTGCATTCTAGAAGCAATTGTCCATATACCTTGCACACATCTAGGGGGAGCTTCTTATTTCTCTCTTTCATAAGGCTTTTCCTTGTTGATATCTTTTATGCAAATCTTGTGGGTTTGTCATCAAACACCAAAAAGGGGAAGATTGAAAGGATATTGATTTCTCCATGTATTTGGGTGTTCATTTCCCTCGTCGCTACTGTTATTCTACTGGTAGCCACACTCTTGTAGACCTTCTATACCGTTGCTCCCTTTACAAGCTCATATCCTAGAAGTTAATTAGAACCGCCTAACTAGCATCCAATGCTTTCCTCCGTTATGTATGCTTGTGGACTCTCCGTTATTTATTTGTCTGTGGACCCTCGTTTATGTATGCTACTATATTGGTGAGATTATGTGTTGTGGCATCTATGTGATGTTCTAGTGGTTGGCTATTGTGGGCTAAGCTATCTTACGGAGGTATCTTCGTTTATCTAATATTGTCTCACCACATTGGTATTGGTGCAAGTTATGAGTCCCTCTCTTTCGTATTTCTTCCTTGCACCCTTGTTGGTTTGTTTAGAGAGGGGGAGCTCTCTCGCATGTGTGCTTGTTGCATTCTAGAAGCAATTGTCCATATACCTTGCACACATCTAGGGGGAGCTTCTTATTTCTCTCTTTCATAAGGCTTTTCCTTGTTGATATCTTTTATGCAAATCTTGTGGGTTTGTCATCAAACACCAAAAAGGGGAAGATTGAAAGGATATTGATTTCTCCATGTATTTGGGTGTTCATTTCCCTCGTCGCTACTGTTATTCTACTGGTAGCCACACTCTTGTAGACCTTCTATACCGTTGCTCCCTTTTACAAGCTCATATCCTAGAAGTTAATTAGAACCGCCTAACTAGCATCCAATGCTTTCCTCCGTTATGTATGCTTCTAGACTTCCGTTATTTATTTGTCTGTGGACCTCGTTTATGTATGCTACTATATTGGTGAGATTATGTGTTGTGGCATCTATGTGATGTTCTAGTGGTTGGCTATTGTGGGCTAAGCTATCTTACGGAGGTATCTTCGTTTATCTAATATTGTCTCACCACATTGGTATTGGTGCAAGTTATGAGTCCCTCTCTTTCGTATTTCTTTCCTTGCACCCTTGTTGGTTTGTTTAGAGAGGGGGAGCTCTCTCGCATGTGTGCTTGTTGCATTCTAGAAGCAATTGTCCATATACCTTGCACACATCTAGGGGGAGCTTCTTATTTCTCTCTTTCATAAGGCTTTTCCTTGTTGATATCTTTTATGCAAATCTTGTGGGTTTGTCATCAAACACCAAAAAGGGGAAGATTGAAAGGATATTGATTTCTCCATGTATTTGGGTGTTCATTTCCCTCGTCGCTACTGTTATTCTACTGGTAGCCACACTCTTGTAGACCTTCTATACCGTTGCTCCCTTTTACAAGCTCATATCCTAGAAGTTAATTAGAACCGCCTAACTAGCATCCAATGCTTTCCTCCAGTTATGTATGCTTCTAGACTTCCGTTATTTATTTGTCTGTGGACCTCGTTTATGTATGCTACTATATTGGTGAGATTATGTGTTGTGGCATCTATGTGATATTCTAGTGGTTGGCTATTGTGGGCTAAGCTATCTTACGGAGGTATCTTCGTTTATCTAATATTGTCTCACCACATTGGTATTGGTGCAAGTTATGAGTCCCTCTCTTTCGTATTTCTTTCCTTGCACCCTTGTTGGTTTGTTTAGAGAGGGGGAGCTCTCTCGCATGTGTGCTTGTTGCATTCTAGAAGCAATTGTCCATATACCTTGCACACATCTAGGGGGAGCTTCTTATTTCTCTCTTTCATAAGGCTTTTCCTTGTTGATATCTTTTATGCAAATCTTGTGGGTTTGTCATCAAACACCAAAAAGGGGAAGATTGAAAGGATATTGATTTCTCCATGTATTTGGGTGTTCATTTCCCTCGTCGCTACTGTTATTCTACTGGTAGCCACACTCTTGTAGACCTTCTATACCGTTGCTTGCTTCCCTTTTACAAGCTCATATCCTAGAAGTTAATTAGAACCGCCTAACTAGCATCCAATGCTTTCCTCCGTTATGTATGCTTCTAGACCTCCGTTATTTATTTGTCTGTAGACCTCGTTTATGTATGCTACTATATTGGTGAGATTATGTGTTGTGGCATCTATGTGATGTTCTAGTGGTTGGCTATTGTGGGCTAAGCTATCTTACGGAGGTATCTTCGTTTATCTAATATTGTCTCACCACATTGGTATTGGTGCAAGTTATGAGTCCCTCTCTTTCGTATTTCTTTCCTTGCACCCTTGTTGGTTTGTTTAGAGAGGGGGAGCTCTCTCGCATGTGTGCTTGTTGCATTCTAGAAGCAATTGTCCATATACCTTGCACACATCTAGGGGGAGCTTCTTATTTCTCTCTTTCATAAGGCTTTTCCTTGTTGATATCTTTTATGCAAATCTTGTGGGTTTGTCATCAAACACCAAAAAGGGGAAGATTGAAAGGATATTGATTTCTCCATGTATTTGGGTGTTCATTTCCCTCGTCGCTACTGTTATTCTACTGGTAGCCACACTCTTGTAGACCTTCTATACCGTTGCTCCCTTTTACAAGCTCATATCCTAGAAGTTAATTAGAACCGCCTAACTAGCATCCAATGCTTTCCTCCGTTATGTATGCTTGTGGACCTCCGTTATTTATTTGTCTGTAGACCCCGTTTATGTATGCTACTATATTGGTGAGATTATGTGTTGTGGCATCTATGTGATGTTCTAGTGGTTGGCTATTGTGGGCTAAGCTATCTTACGGAGGTATCTTCGTTTATCTAATATTGTCTCACCACATTGGTATTGGTGCAAGTTATGAGTCCCTCTCTTTCGTATTTCTTTCCTTGCACCCTTGTTGGTTTGTTTAGAGAGGGGGAGCTCTCTCGCATGTGTGCTTGTTGCATTCTAGAAGAAATTGTCCATATACCTTGCACACATCTAGGGGGAGCTTCTTATTTCTCTCTTTCATAAGGATTTTCCTTGTTGATATCTTTTATGCAAATCTTGTGGGTTTGTCATCAAACACCAAAAAGGGGAAGATTGAAAGGATATTGATTTCTCCATGTATTTGGGTGTTCATTTCCCTCGTCGCTACTGTTATTCTACTGGTAGCCACACTCTTGTAGACCTTCTATAACCGTTGCTCCCTTTTACAAGCTCATATCCTAGAAGTTAATTAGAACCGCCTAACTAGCATCCAATGCTTTCCTCCGTTATGTATGCTTCTAGACTCCGTTATTTATTTGTCTGTGGACCTCGTTATGTATGCTACTATATTGGTGAGATTATGTGTTGTGGCATCTATGTGATATTCTAGTGGTTGGCTATTGTGGGCTAAGCTATCTTACGGAGGTATCTTCGTTTATCTAATATTGTCTCACCACATTGGTATTGGTGCAAGTTATGAGTCCCTCTCTTTCGTATTTCTTTCCTTGCACCCTTGTTGGTTTGTTTAGAGAGGGGGAGCTCTCTCGCATGTGTGCTTGTTGCATTCTAGAAGCAATTGTCCATATACCTTGCACACATCTAGGGGGAGCTTCTTATTTCTCTCTTCATAAGGCTTTTCCTTGTTGATATCTTTTATGCAAATCTTGTGGGTTTGTCATCAAACACCAAAAAGGGGAAGATTGAAAGGATATTGATTTCTCCATGTATTTGGGTGTTCATTTCCCTCGTCGCTACTGTTATTCTACTGGTAGCCACACTCTTGTAGACCTTCTATACCGTTGCTCCCTTTTACAAGCTCATATCCTAGAAGTTAATTAGAACCAGCCTAACTAGCATCCAATGCTTTCCTCCGTTATGTATGCTTGTGGACCTCCGTTATTTATTTGTCTGTGGACCCCGTTTATGTATGCTACTATATTGGTGAGATTATGTGTTGTGGCATCTATGTGATGTTCTAGTGGTTGGCTATTGTGGGCTAAGGTATCTTACGGAGGTATCTTCGTTTATCTAATATTGTCTCGCCACATTGGTATTGGTGCAAGTTATGAGTCCCTCTCTTTCGTATTTCTTTCCTTGCACCCTTGTTGGTTTGTTTAGAGAGGGGGAGCTCTCTCGCATGTGTGCTTGTTGCATTCTAGAAGCAATTGTCCATATACCTTGCACACATCTAGGGGGAGCTTCTTATTTCTCTCTTTCATAAGGCTTTTCCTTGTTGATATCTTTTATGCAAATCTTGTGGGTTTGTCATCAAACACCAAAAAGGGGAAGATTGAAAGGATATTGATTTCTCCATGTATTTGGGTGTTCATTTCCCTCGTCGCTACTGTTATTCTACTGGTAGCCACACTCTTGTAGACCTTCTATACCGTTGCTCCCTTTTACAAGCTCATATCCTAGAAGTTAATTAGAACCGCCTAACTAGCATCCAATGCTTTCCTCCGTTATGTATGCTTCTAGACTTCCGTTATTTATTTGTCTGTGAGACCTCGTTTATGTATGCTACTATATTGGTGAGATTATGTGTTGTGGCATCTATGTGTGTTCTAGTGGTTGGCTATTGTGGCTAAGCTATCTTACGGAGGTATCTTCGTTTATCTAATATTGTCTCACCACATTGGTATTGGTGCAAGTTATGAGTCCCTCTCTTTCGTATTTCTTTCCTTGCACCCTTGTTGGTTTGTTTAGAGAGGGGAGCTCTCCTCGCATGTGTGCTTGTTGCATTCTAGAAGCAATTGTCCATATACCTTGCACACATCTAGGGGGAGCTTCTTATTTCTCTCTTTCATAAGGATTTTCCTTGTTGAGATCTTTTATGCAAATCTTGTGGGTTTGTCATCAAACACCAAAAAGGGGAAGATTGAAAGGATATTGATTTCTCCATGTATTTGGGTGTTCATTTCCCTCGTCGCTACTGTTATTCTAACTGGTAGCCACACTCTTGTAGACCTTCTATAACCGTTGCTTTCCCTTTACAAGCTCATATCCTAGAAGGTAATTAGAACCCGCCTAACTAGCATCCAATGCTTTCCTCCGTTATGTATGCTTCTAGACTTCCTTATTTATTTGTCTGTGGACCTCGTTTATGTATGCTACTATATTGGTGAGACTTATGTGTTGTGGCATCTATGTGATATTCTAGTGGTTGGCTATTGTGGGCTAAGGCTATCTTACGGGAGGTATCTTCGTTATCTAATAGTGTCTCAGCCACATTGGTATTGGTGCAAGGTTATGAGTCCCTCTCTTTCGTATTCTTTCCGTGCACCCTGTTGGGTTTGTTTAGAGAGGGGGAGCTCTCTCGCATGTGTGCTTGTTGCATTCTAGAAGCAATTGTCCATATACCTTGCCCACATCTGGGGGAGCTTCTTATTTGTCTCTTTCATAAGGCTTTTCCTTGTTGATATCTTTTATGCAAATCTTGTGGGTTTGTCATCAAACACCAAAAAGGGGAAGATTGAAAGGATATTGATTTCTCCATGTATTTGGGTGTTCATTTCCCTCGTCGCTACTGTTATTCTACTGGTAGCCACACTCTTGTAGACCTTCTATACCGTTGCTCCCTTTTACAAGCTCATATCCTAGAAGTTAATTAGAACCGCCTAACTAGCATCCAATGCTTTCCTCCGTTATGTATGCTTGCTAGGACTTCCGTTATTTATTTGTCTGTGGACCTCGTTTATGTATGCTACTATATTGGTGAGATTATGTGTTGTGGCATCTATGTGATGTTCTATTGGTTGGCTATTGTGGGCTAAGCTATCTTACGGAGGTATCTTCGTTTATCTAATATTGTCTCACCACATTGGTATTGGTGCAAGTTATGAGTCCCTCTCTTTCGTATTCTTTCCTTGCACCCTTGTTGGTTTGTTTAGAGAGGGGGATCTCTCTCGCATGTGTGCTTGTTGCATTCTAGAAGCAATTGTCCATATACCTTGCACACATCTAGGGGGAGCTTCTTATTTCTCTCTTTCATAAGGATTTTCCTTGTTGATATCTTTTATGCAAATCTTGTGGGTTTGTCATCAAACACCAAAAAGGGGAAGATTGAAAGGATATTGATTTCTCCATGTATTTGGGTGTTCATTTCCCTCGTCGCTACTGTTATTCTACTGGTAGCCACACTCTTGTAGACCTTCTATACCGTTGCTCCCTTTTACAAGCTCATATCCTAGAAGTTAATTAGAACCGCCTAACTAGCATCCAATGCTTTCCTCCAGTTATGTATGCTTCTAGACTTCCGTTATTTATTTGTCTGTGGACCTCGTTTATGTATGCTACTATATTGGTGAGATTATGTGTTGTGGCATCTATGTGATTTCTAGTGGTTGGCTATTGTGGGCTAAGCTATCTTACGGAGGTATCTTCGTTTATCTAATATTGTCTCACCACATTGGTATTGGTGCAAGTTATGAGTCCCTCTCTTTCGTATTTCTTTCCTTGCAACCCTTGTTGGTTTGTTTAGAGAGGGGGAGCTCTCTCGCATGTGTGCTTGTTGCATTCTAGAAGCAATTGTCCATATACCTTGCACACATCTAGGGGGAGCTTCTTATTTCTCTCTTTCATAAGGCTTTTCCTTGTTGATATCTTTTATGCAAATCTTGTGGGTTTGTCATCAAACACCAAAAAGGGGAAGATTGAAAAGGATATTGATTTCTCCATGTATTTGGGTGTTCATTTCCCTCGTCGCTACTGTTATTCTACTGGTAGCCACACTCTTGTAGACCTTCTATACCAGTTGCTCCCTTTTACAAGCTCATATCCTAGAAGTTAATTAGAACCGCCTAACTAGCATCCAATGCTTTCCTCCGTTATGTATGCTTCTAGGACCTCCGTTATTTATTTGTCTGTGGACCTCGTTTATGTATGCTACTATATTGGTGAGATTATGTGTTGTGGCATCTATGTGATATTCTAGTGGTTGGCTATTGTGGGCTAAGCTATCTTACGGAGGTATCTTCGTTTATCTAATATTGTCTCACCACATTGGTATTGGTGCAAGTTATGAGTCCCGCTCTTTCGTATTTCTTTCCTTGCACCCTTGTTGGTTTGTTTAGAGAGGGGGATCTCTCTCGCATGTGTGCTTGTTGCATTCTAGAAGCAATTGTCCATATACCTTGCACACATCTAGGGGAGCTTCTTATTTCTCTCTTTCATAAGGCTTTTCCTTGTTGATATCTTTTATGCAAATCTTGTGGGTTTGTCATCAAACACCAAAAAGGGGAAGATTGAAAGGATATTGATTTCTCCATGTATTTGGGTGTTCATTTCCCTCGTCGCTACTGTTATTCTACTGGTAGCCACACTCTTGTAGACCTTCTATACCGTTGCTCCCTTTACAAGCTCATATCCTAGAAGTTAATTAGAACGCCCTAACTAGCATCCAATGACTTTCCTCCGTATGTATGCTTGTGGACCTCCGTTATTTATTTGTCTGTAGGACCCCGTTTATGTATGCTACTATATTGGTGAGATTATGTGTTGTGGCATCTATGTGATGTTCTAGTTGTTGGCTATTGTGGGCTAAGGCTATCTTACGGAGGTATCTATCTTGTTTATCTAATATTGTCTCACCACATTGGTATTGGTGCAAGTTAGAGTCCCTCTCTTTCGTATTTCTTTCCTTGCACCCTTGTTGGTTTGTTTAGAGAGGGGGATCTCTCTCGCATGTGTGCTTGTTTCATTCTAGAATCAATTGTCCATATACCTTGCACACATCTAGGGGAGCTTCTTATTCTCTCTTTCATAAGAGGCGTTTCCCTTGTTGAGATTCTTTTATATGCAAATCTTGTGGGTTTGCATCAAACACCAAAAAGGGGAAGATTGAAAGATATTGATTTCTCCATGTATTTGTGTGTTCATTTCCCTCGTCGCTACTGTTATTCTACTGGTAGCCACACTCTTGTAGACCTTCTATACCGTTGCTCCTTTTACAAGCTCATATCCTAGAAGTTAATTAGAACCGCCTAACTAGCATCCAATGCTTTCCTCCGTTATGTATGCTTGTGGACCTCCGTTATTTATTTGTCTGTAGACCTCGTTTATGTATGCTACTATATTGGTGAGATTATGTGTTGTGGCATCTATGTGATGTTCTAGTGGTTGGCTATTGTGGGCTAAGCTATCTTACGGAGGTATCTTCGTTTATCTAATATTGTCTCACCACATTGGTATTGGTGCAAGTTATGAGTCCCTCTCTTTCGTATTTCTTTCCTTGCACCCTTGTTGGTTTGTTTAGAGAGGGGGAGCTCTCTCGCATGTTTGCCTTGTTGCATTCAGAAGCAATTGTCCATATACCTTGCACCACATCTAGGGGGAGCTTCTTATTTCTCTCTTCATAAGGCTTTTCCTTGTTGATATCTTTTATGCAAATCTTGTGGGTTTGTCATCAAACACCAAAAAGGGGAAGATTGAAAGGATATTGATTTCTCCATGTATTTGGGTGTTCATTTTCCCTCGTCGCTACTGTTATTCTACTGGTAGCCACACTCTTGTAGACCTTCTATACCGTTGCTCCCTTTTACAAGCTCATATCCTAGAAGGTTAATTAGAACCGCCTAACTAGCATCCAATGCTTTCCTCCGTTATGTATGCTTCTAGACTTCCGTTATTTATTTGTCTGTGGACCTCGTTTATGTATGCTACTATATTGGTGAGATTATGTGTTTGTGGCATCTATGTGATATTCTAGTGGTTGGCTATTGTGGGCTAAGCTATCTTACGGAGGTATCTTCGTTTATCTAATATTGTCTCACCACATTGGTATTGGTGCAAGTTATGAGTCCCTCTCTTTCGTATTTCTTTCCTTGCACCCTTGATTGGTTTGTTTAGAGAGGGGGAGCTCTCTCGCATGTGTGCTTGTTGCATTCTAGAAGCAATTGTCCATATACCTTGCACACATCTAGGGGGAGCTTCTTATTTCTCTCTTTCATAAGGCTTTTCCTTGTTGATATCTTTTATGCAAATCTTGTGGGTTTGTCATCAAACACCAAAAAGGGGAAGATTGAAAGGATATTGATTTCTCCATGTATTTGGGTGTTCATTTCCCTCGTCGCTACTGTTATTCTACTGGTAGCCACACTCTTGTAGACCTTCTATACCGTTGCTCCCTTTTACAAGCTCATATCCTAGAAGTTAATTAGAACCGCCTAACTAGCATCCAATGCTTTCCTCCATTATGTATGCTTCTAGGACCTTCCGTTATTTATTTGTCTGTGGACCTCGTTTATGTATGCTACTATATTGGTGAGATTATGTGTTGTGGCATCTATGTGATGTTCTAGTGGTTGGCTATTGTGGGCTAAGGCTATCTTACGGAGGTATCTTCGTTTATCTAATATTGTCTCGCCACATTGGTATTGGTGCAAGTTATGAGTCCCTCTCTTTCGTATTTCTTTCCTTGCACCCTTGTTGGTTTGTTTCAGAGAGGGGGAGCTCTCTCGCATGTGTGCTTGTTTCATTCTAGAAGCAATTGTCCATATACCTTGCACACATCTAGGGGGAGCTTCTTATTTCTCTCTTTCATAAGGATTTTCCTTGTTGATATCTTTTATGCAAATCTTGTGGGTTTGTCATCAAACACCAAAAAGGGAAGATTGAAAGGATATTGATTTCTCCATGTATTTGGGTGTTCATTTCCCTCGTCGCTACTGTTATTCTACTGGTAGCCACACTCTTGTAGACCTTCTATACCGTTGCTCCCTTTTACAAGCTCATATCCTAGAAGTTAATTAGAACCGCCTAACTAGCATCCAATGCTTTCCTCCGTTATGTATGCTTCTAGGACCTTCCGTTATTTATTTGTCTGTGGACCTCGTTTATGTATGCTACTATATTGGTGAGATTATGTGTTGTGGCATCTATGTGATATTCTAGTGGTTGGCTATTGTGGGCTAAGCTATCTTACGGAGGTATCTTCGTTTATCTAATATTGTCTCACCACATTGGTATTGGTGCAAGTTATGAGTCCCTCTCTTTCGTATTTCTTTCCTTGCACCCTTGTTGGTTTGTTTTAGAGAGGGGGAGCTCTCTCGCATGTGTGCTTGTTGCATTCTAGAAGCAATTGTCCATATACCTTGCACACATCTAGGGGGAGCTTCTTATTTCTCTCTTTCATAAGGCTTTTCCTTGTTGATATCTTTTATGCAAATCTTGTGGGTTTGTCATCAAACACCAAAAGGGGAAGATTGAAAGGATATTGATTTCTCCATGTATTTGGGTGTTCATTTCCCTCGTCGCTACTGTTATTCTACTGGTAGCCACACTCTTGTAGACCTTCTATACCGTTGCTCCCTTTTACAAGCTCATATCCTAGAAGTTAATTAGAACCGCCTAAACTAGCATCCAATGCTTTCCTCCGTTATGTATGCTTGCTAGGACCTTCCGTTATTTATTTGTCTGTGGACCCTCGTTTATGTATGCTACTATATTGGTGAGATTATGTGTTGTGGCATCTATGTGATGTTCTAGTGGTTGGCTATTGTGGGCTAAGGCTATCTTACGGAGGTATCTTCGTTTATCTAATATTGTCTCGCCACATTGGTATTGGTGCAAGTTATGAGTCCCTCTCTTTTGTATTTCTTTCCTTGCACCCTTGTGGTTTGTTTCGAGAGGGGGATCTCTCTCGCATGTGTCCTTGTTCATTCTAGAATCAATTGTCCATATACCTTGCACACATCTAGGGGGAGCTTCTTATTCTTCTCTCTTCATAAGGATTTTTCCTTGTTGAGATCTTTCTATGCAAATCTTGTGGGTTTGTTCATCAAACACCAAAAAGGGGGAAAGATTTGAAAGGATATTGATTTCTCCATGTTATCTTGGGTGTTCATTTCCCTCTCGCTACTGTTTATTCTACCTAGTAGCACACTCTTTGTAGACCTTCCTATACCGTTGCTCCCTTTTTACAAGCCATATCCTAGAAGTTAATTAGAACCCGCCTAAACTAGCATCCCAATGCTTTCTCCATTATGTATGCTTCTAGACTTCCGTTATTTATTTGTCTGTGGACCTCGTTTATGTATGCTACTATATTGGTGAGATTATGTGTTGTGGCATCTATGTGATATTCTAGTGGTTGGCTATTGTGGGCTAAGCTATCTTACGGAGGTATCTTCGTTTATCAATATTGTCTCACCACATTGGTATTGGTGCAAGTTATGAGTCCCCCTCTCTTTCGTATTTCTTTCCTTGCACCCTTGTTGGTTTGTTTAGAGAGGGGGAGCTCTCTCGCATGTGTGCTTGTTGCATTCTTCTAGAAGCAATTGTCCATATACCTTGCACACATCTAGGGGGAGCTTCTTATTTCTCTCTTTCATAAGGCTTTTCCTTGTTGATATCTTTTATGCAAATCTTGTGGGTTTGTCATCAACACCAAAAAGGGAAGTTGAAAGGATATTGATTTCTCCATGTATTTGGGTGTTCATTTCC
>CAJUXJ010001358.1:0-27110 GCA_910589775.1 Avena eriantha
AATACACATGCAATGACACTGGCGGATCCATATGTGGTTTGTGAAAAGAACAGACATGCAATGACTCTACTTGTGGTTAATGAAAAGAATACACATGCAATCACACTGGTGGATCCATATGTGGTTTCTGAAAAGAACACACACGCAATGACTATAGATGTTGTTTGTGAAAAGAACAGACATCCAATGACACTGGTGGATCCATATGTGTTTATTGTGAAAAGAATAGACATCCAATGACTCTAGTTGTGGTTTGGGGAAAGAACACACATGCAATGACACTGGTGGATCCATGTGTGGTTTGTGAGAAGAATAGACATGCAATTACTCTAGATGTGGTTTATGAAAAGAACATACATGCAATGAACTCTGGTGGATCCATATGTGGCTTGTGAGAAGAACACACATGCAATGACTCTAGATGTGGTTTGTGAAAAGAACAGACATGCAATGACTCTAGATGTGGTTAGTGAAAAGAACACACATTCAATGACACTGGTAGATCCATGTGTCGTTTGTGAGAAGAACAGACATGCAATGACTATAGATGTGGTTTGTGAGAAGAACAGACATGCAATGACACTGGTAGATCCATGTGTGGTTTGTGAGAAGAATAGACATGCAATGACTATAGATCAGGTTTGTGAAAAGAACACACGTGCAATGACACTGGTGGATCCATGTGTGGTTTCTAAGAAGAACAAACATGCAATGACTCTAGCGGTGGTTTGTGAAAAGAACACACATGCAATGAACTCTGGTGGATCCATATGTGGTTTGTGAGAATAACACACATGTAATGACTCTAGATGTGGTTTGTGAAAAGAACAGATACGCAATGACTCTAGCTGTTGTTTGTTAAAAGAACACACATGCAATGACTCTGGTGGATCCATGTGTGGTTTGTGAGTAGAAGAGACATGCAATGACTCTAGCTGTGGTTTGTGAGAAGAACAGCCATGCAATGAACTCTGGTGGATCCATATGTGGTTTTTGAGAAGAACACCCATGCAATGACTCTAGATGTGGTTTGTGAAAAGAATCGACATCCAATGACTCTATATATGGTTTGTGAAAAGAACACAAATGCAATGACACTAGTGGATCATGTGTGGTTTGTGAGAAGAACAGACATGCAATGACTCTAGCTTTGGTTTGTGAAATGAACACACATGCAATGAAGTCTGGTGCATCCATATGTGGTTTGTGAGAAGAACACACATGCAATGACTCTAGATGTGGTTTTTGAAAAGAACAGACATGCAACGACTCTAGCTGTGATTTGTGAAAAGAACTCACATGCAATGAATCTTGTGGATCCATGTGTGGTTTGTGAGAAGAACAGACATGCAATGAGTCTAGGTGTGGTTTGTGGAAAGAACAGACATGCAATGAACTCTGGTGGATCCATATGTGGTTTGTGAGAAGAACACACATGCAATGACTCTAGATGTTGTTTGTGAAAAGAACAGACATCCAATGACTCTGGTGGAGCCATATGTGGTTTGTGAAAAGAACGCACATGCAATGACTCTAGATGTGGTTAATGAAAAGAACACACATGCAATGACACTGGCAGATCCATATGTGGTTTGTGAAAAGAACAGACATGCAATGACTCTACTTGTGGTTAATGAAAAGAATACACATGCAATCACACTGGTGGATCCATATGTGGTTTCTGAAAAGAACACACACGCAATGACTATAGATGTTGTTTGTGAAAAGAACAGACATCCAATGACACTGGTGGAGCCATATGTGGTTTGTGAAAAGAACACACATGCAATGACTCTAGATGTGGTTAATGAAAAGAACACACATGCAATGACACTGGCGGATCCATATGTGGTTTGTGAAAAGAACAGACATGCAATGACTCTACTTGTGGTTAATGAAAAGAATACACATGCAATCACACTGGTGGATCCATATGTGGTTTCTGAAAAGAACACACATGCAATGACTGTATATGTGGTTTGTGAAAAGAACGGACATCCAATGACACTGGTGGATCCATATGTGGTTTGTGAAAAGAACATACATCCAATGACTCTAGCTGTGGCTTGTGAAAATAACACACATGCAATGACACTGGTGGATCCATGTGTGGTTTGTGAGAAGAACAGACATGCAATGGCTCTAGCTATGGTTTATGAAAAGAACATACATGCAATGAACTCTGGTGGATCCATATGTGGTTTGTGAGAAGAACACACATGGAATGACTCTAGATGTGGTTTGTGAAAAGAACAGACATCCAATGACTTTAGATGTGGTTTGGGAAAAGAACACACATGCAATGACATTGGTAGATCCATGTGTGGTTTGTGAGAAGAACAGACATGCAATGACTCTAGCTTTGGTTTGTGAAATGAACACACATGCAATGAACTCTGGTGGGTCCATATGTGGTTTGTGAGAAGAACACACATGCAATGACTCTAGATGTGGTTTGTGAAAAGAACAGACATCCAATGACTCTAGATGTGGTTTTAGAAAAGAACACACATGCAATGACACTAGTAGATCCATGTGTGGTTTGTGAGAAGAACATACATGCAATGACTCTAGATGTGGTTTGTGAAAAGAACACGCATGCAATGAAATCTATTGGATCCATATGTGGTTTGTGAGAATAACACACATGCAATGACTCTAGATGTGGTTTGTGAAAAGAACAGACATGCAATGACTCTAGCTGTGGTTTGTGAAAAGAACACACATGCAATGACTCTGGTGGATCCATGTGTGGTTTGTGAGAAGAACAGACATGCAATGACTCTAGCTGTGGTGTGTGAAAAGAACAGACATGCAATGAACTCTGGTGGATCCATATGTGGTTTGTGAGAAGAACACACTAGCAATGACTCTAGATGTGGTTTGTGAAAAGAACAGACATCCAATGACTATAGATGTGGTTCGTGAAAAGAACACACATGCAATGACACTAGTAGCTCCATGTGTGGTTTGTGAGAAGAACATACATGCAATGACTCTAGATGTAGTTTGTGAAAAGAACACGCATGCAATGAACTCTGGTGGATCCATATGTGCTTTGTGAGAATAACACACATGCAATGACTCTAGATGTGGTTTGTGAAACGAACAGACATGCAATGACTCTAGCTGTGGTTTGTGAAAAGAACACACATGCAATGACTCTGGCGGATCCATGTGTGGTATGTGAGAAGAACAGACATGCAATGACTCTAGCTGCGGTTTGTGAAAAGAACACACATGCAATGAACTCTGGTAGATCCATATGTGGTTTGTGAGAAGAACACACTAGCAATGACTCTGGATGTGGATTGTGAAAAGAACAGACATCCAATGACACTAGTGGAGCCATATGTGGTTTGTGAAAAGAACACACATGCAATGACTCTAGATGTGGTTAATGAAAAGAACACACATGCAATGACTGTAGTTGTGGTTTGTGAAAAGAACACACATGCAATTACACTGGTGGATCCATATGTGGTTTGTGAAAAGGAAACACATACAATGGCTCTAGATGTGGTTAAAGAAAAGAACACACATGCAATAACTCTAGTTGTGGTTTGTGAAAAGAACGCACATGCAATGACACAGGCAGATCCATATGTGGTTTGTGAAAAGAACAGACATGCAATGACTCTAGTTGTGTTTAATGAAAAGAATACACATGCAATCACGCTGGTGGATCCATATGTGGTCTGTGAAAAGAACACACACGCAATGACTCTAGACGTGGTTTGTGAAAAGAACAGACATCCAAAGACACTGGTGGATCCATATGTGGTTTTTGAAAAGAACACACATGCAATGACACTGGTGGATCCATGTGTGGTTTGTGAGAAGAACAAACGTGCAATGACTCTAGCTGTGGTTTGTGAAAAGAACATACATGTGATGAACTCTGGTGGACCCATATGTGGATTTTGAGAAGAACAAACATGCAACGACTCTAGATGAGGTTTGTGAAAACAACAGACATACAATGACTCTAGATGTGGTTTGTGAAAAGAACACACATGCAATGAACTCTGGTGGATCCATATGTGGTTTGTGAGAAGAACACACATGCAATGACTCTAGATGTGCTTAGTGAAAAGAACAGACATGCAATGACTCTAGCTGTGGTTTCTGAAAAGAACACACATGCAATGACTCTAGTGGATCCATGTGTGGTTTGTGTGAAGAACAGACATGCAATGACTCTTGCTGTGGTTTGTGAAAATAACAGAAATGCAATGAATTCTAGTGGATCCATATGTTGTTTGTGAGAAGAACACACATGCAATGACTCTAGATGTGGTTTGTGAAAAGAACAAACATCCAATGACACTGGTGGATCCATATGTGGTTTGTGAAAATACCACACATGCAATGACTATGGATGTGATTAATGAAAAGAACACACATGCAATGACTCTAGCCGTGGTTTGTGAAAAGAACACACATGAAATGACACTGGTGGATCCATATGTGGTTTGTGAAAAGAACACACATGCAATGACTCTAGATGTGGTTTGTGAAAAGAATAGACATCCAATGACACTAGTGGATCCATATGTTGTTTGTGAAAAGAACAGACATCCAATGACTCTAGATGTGGTTTGTGAGAAGAACATACATGCAATGACTCTAGTTGTGGTTTATGAAAAGAACATACATGCAATGAACTCTGCTGGATCCATATGTATTTTGTGAGAAGAACACACATGCAATGACTCTAGATGTGGTTTGTCAAAAGAACATACATCCAATGACTCTAGATGTGGTTTGTGAAAAGAACACACATACAATGACACTGGTGGATCCACGTGTGGTTTGTGAGAAGAACAGACATGCAATGACTCTAGCTGTGGTTTGTGAAAAGAACACACATGCAATGAACTCTGGTGGATCCATATGTGGTTTTTGAGAAGAACACACATGCAATGACTCTAGATGTGGTTTGTGAAAAGATCAGACATGCAATGACTCTAGCTGTGGTTTGTTAAAAGAACACACATGCAATGACTCTGGTGGATCCGTGTGTGGTTTGTGAGAAGAAGAGACATGCAATGACTCTAGCTGTGGTTTGTGAAAACAACATACATGCAATGAACTCTGGTGGATCCATATGTGGTTTGTGAGAACAACACAAATGCAATGACTCTAGATGTGGTTTGTGAAAAGAACAGACATTTAATGACTCTAGCTGTGATTTGTGAAAAGAACACACTTGCAATGACTCTTGTGAATCTATGTGTGGTTTGTGAGAAGAATAGACATGCAATGACTCTAGCTGTGGTTTGGGAAAAGAACAGACATGCAATGAACTCTGGTGGATCCATATGTGGTTTGTGAGAAGAACATACATGCAATAAGTCTAGATGTTGTTTGTGAAAAGAACAGACATCCAATGACACTGGTGGAGCCATATGTGGTTTGTGAAAAGAACACACATGCAATGAGTCTAGATGTGGTTAATGGAAATAACACACATGCAATGACACTGGCGGATCCATATGTGGTTTGTGAAAAGAACAGACATGCAATGACTCTACTTGTGGTTAATGAAAAGAATACAAATGCAATCACACTGGTGGATCCATATATGGTTTGTGAAAAGAACACACATGCAATGACTCTAGATGTGGTTTGTGAAAAGAACAGACATCCAATGACTCCAACCATGGTTTGTGAAAAGAACACACATGCAATGACACTGGTGGATCCATGTTTGGTTTGTGAGGAAAACAGACATGCAATGACTCTAACTCTGGTTTATGAAAAGAACATACATGTAATGAACTTTGGTGGATCCATGTGTGGTTTGTGAGAATAACACACATGCAATGACTCTATATGTGGTTTGTGAAAAGAACAGACATCCAATGACTCTTGATGTGGTTTGTGAAAAGAACACACATGCAATGACACTAGTGGATCCATGTGTGGTTTGTGAGAAGAACAAACATGCAATGACTCTAGCTGTGGTTTGTGAAAAGAACACACATGCAATGAACTCTGGTGGATCCATATGTGGTTTGTGAGAAGAACACACATGCAATGACTCTAGATGTGGTTTGTGAAAATATACAGACATACAATGACTCTAGATGCAACTATACGCCAAGATCTATCTACTAGATACAGAGCAACGGGTGGACATACATACATCGAGAACTGACCCTCAAAGACAACGAGTTTTGTTAATGAGTAGGAACTCGTGGTTGATGTAGTCATACACTTCCCGATCTCAAGATCATGTGGAAGTCCGAGCGCCGCAAATCAGCAGCGCATCCGTCCTCGTACACACGTTCAAGCCACCGGACAACCTCCACCTGCTCGCTCTAGCGATGCAGTGGAAGCAGCAACTCCTTCCAGACGAAATGCCACCGGGAACATGTATCTCGCTAATCCGAGACCATGGGGGAATAATTCTAGAGGGGGAGAGAGATCCTTCACGACGAGGTGTGAGGAAGAAGGGTGAGCGGGGTGGCCTTTTATAGGAGGAGGGGGTACCCATCCCCATGGCCGGTGCCCCATGGGGGTGACCCCTCACCTCCCCATTCATGTGGTGGTAACTCCTCCACATTAAAATGCCCCTTCACATTCTCTTTTAAAGTCTCCACTTTAAATGCATTAAAATTCTCTAAGTTTAATGCTCTCTCATTTAATAAAAATCTTTTATTAAATTAATTCAGAATTTTGTTAATTACTTTAATTAACAAACGTTCACATAAAACCCCTTGCAACATTTCAATATCAAATGCAGAACCACTTTCTACAATTTCACCCGAAACAATTCCGGTTTTTATCGAAACAATTCCCGCACTTTGCAATTCTTTCGTCTGAAACATATGTGCTCCAAAATGGTGTCCGGTAACTCTTAAGGTCACCCTATGGTTGTGAATAATGCAAACATGATTGAGACTCCTCTCAGATCAATAATCAGAAGAAGGACCTAGAGATCCATACTGAGTCCTACATATTCAACGATGACTTTTGTGCTCGTGAGAACCTTTAACGCTAGTAACTTAATCCCTTTGTATCATGATATAATACATGTCCGAGATTCGATCATCAGTATCCAAATACCTAGTTTGATCTCGTTACCAACATGCGCTCTTTTCTCGTTCCCGTGATATAACATTCTAGTGATCACATCACTTGATTGCAAGCTATCTTAATGTGATATTACCGAGAGGGCCCATAGTATATCTATCCATCATCGGGATTGACAAATTCCACTCTTGATCCATGAGCATCAACATAACACCTTCGTAGCACTGAACCCATCTTTATAGTCACCCTGTTACGGTGTGATGTTTGATGTTATCAAGATACTCTTCTGGTGTTAGCAATTAACATGATCTCATGGTCTAAGGATAAAGATTACTTCGTATAATGTTATAGCAATATAAACATAATAACTTGATCGTAATGCTATACTTCGGATAAATGTTCATCACATCATTTCACAAATGTTGTGACCTTGTTATTAACAACATCCAATGTCTATGATCAGGAAACCTTGATCATCTTGTTAATCAACAAGCTAGTCTATAAGAGAGGCATAACTAGGAACCCTTTTTGTTTATTAAACACACATGTATTGACGTTTCCGATCAATACAATTATAGCATGCAAAATAAACATCTATCATATACGAGGAATACATAATAACAACTTTATTATTGCCTCCCAGGGCATATTTCCTTTAGTCTCCCACTTGCACTAGAGACAATAATCTAGTTCACATAGTGATAAATCTAACACCCATGGAGTTCTAGTGTTGATCATGTTTTTCCCTAGGGAGAACTTTAGTCAACGGATCTGATACATTTAGGTCCGTGTGTACTTTACAAATCTTTATATCTCCATCCTTGACATGCTCGCGGGTGGAGTGAAACCGGCGCTTAATATGCTTGGAAGTCTTGTGAGATCTCGATTCCTTGGCGTTGGCTATGGCTCCATTGTTGTCACAATAGATCACCATTGGGTCCAATGCACTAGGAACCACACCTAGTTCCGTTATGAACTCTTTCATCCAAACCGCTTCCTTCGCCGCTTCTGAAGCAGCAACATATTCCGCCTCCGTCGTTGATCCAGCCACCATAGGTTGTTTGGAACTCCTCCAACTAACTACTGCCCCGTTCAAGAGGAATACGTATCCGGATTGAGACTTAGAGTCATCTGGATCGGTGTCAAAGCAAGCATCGACATAACACTTAGCGACTAGCTCTTCTTCACCTCCGTATATAAGAAACATATCCCTAGTTCTTCTCAAGTACTTAAGGATATTCTTGACCGCTATCCAGTGTTCCGAACCTGGATCAGATTGGTACCTACTAGTCAAAATAATAGCATGTGCCACATCCGGTCTTGTACATAGCATGGCATGCATTATAGAGCCTATGGCCGAGGTATAGGGGATCTTATCCATTATCTCTCTTTCTTCCGCCGTAGCCGGACTATCAGTCTTGCTCAATGTCTTGCCTTGCAACATAGGTAAGAACCCCTTCTTACTTCCGTCCATATTAAACTTCTTTAATATCTTATCAAGGTATGTACTCTGTGATAGCCCAATTAGGTGCCTTGATCTATCTCTATAGATTTTAATGCCTAATATATATGACGCTTCACCAAGGTCTTTCATCGAAAATTTGTTGTTTAGATAACTTTGAACACTGTTGAAAAGATCTATATCATTTCCAATCAATAATATGTCATCCACATATAATATCAGAAATGCCACATTGCTCCCACTCACTTTCTTGTAAATACAAGCCTCTCCATAAGTTTGGACAAATCCAAACTCTTTGATCACCTCATCAAAGCGGAGATTCCAACTCCGGGATGCTTCCTTCAGTCCATAGATGGATCGCTGAAGTTTGCATACCTTATCAGCATCCTTAGGATCGACAAAACCTTTAGGTTGTATCATATACAACTCTTCTTCAATATTACCATTGAGGAACACAGTTTTGACATCCATCTGCCATATTTCATAATCGAAATATGCAGCAATTGCTAACATAATCCTAACCGACTTTAGCATCGCTACGGGAGAGAATGTCTCAACATAGTCAACTCCTTGAATTTGTCGAAACCCCTTTGCGACAAGTCGGACCTTATAGATGGTCACATTACCATTAGCATCAGTTTTTCTTTTGATAATCCATTTATTCTCAACGACCTTTCGATCGTGAGGTAAGTCTACCAAGGTCCAAACCTGGTTTTCGTACATGGATTCTATCTCAGATTTCATGGTTTCTAGCCATTTCTTGGAATCCGGGCTCATCATCGCTTTTTCATACGTCGCAAGGTCATCCATTTCATCAACCATGAAATTCACAACAGGATTGTCGTACAGTTTAGGAGCTACATGTGTCCTACTTGACCTGCGAGGTTCGGTAGTGTCCTCTTTCGGAGTTTCATGATCAATATCATTAGCTCTCTCTTCATTAGGTGAAGTCAACTCCGAAACAATTTCCGGTGCTACACTACTCGCCATTTCATGAAGAGAAGGTTCAGTAACCTCTTTGAGTTCTACCTTCCTACTACTCACACCTTTTGCGAGAAACTCCTTCTCAAGAAAGGATCCATTCTTGGCAACAAAAACCTTGCCCTCGGATCTGTGATAGAAGGTATACCCAATCGTTTCCTTAGGGTATCCTATGAAGATGCATTTTTTTGCTTTGGGTTCGAGTTTATCTGGCTGAAGTTTCTTCACATAAACATTGCATCCCCAAACTTTAAGAAATGACAACTTAGGTTTGTTTCCAAACCATAATTCATAAAGTGTCGTTTCAACGGATTTAGATGGTGCCTGATTTAAAGTGAATGCAGCGGTTTCTAGTGCATATCCCCCAAAATGACAGTGGCAAGTCAGTCAGAGACATCATAGATCGAACCATATCCTATAAAGTACGATTACGATGTTCAGACACACAATTACGTTGTGGTGTTCCGGCAGGCGTGAGTTGTGAAACTATTCCACACTCTTCCATGTGTGTGCTAAACTCGTAACTTAGATACTCACCTCCACGGTCGGACCGCAGATATTTGATCTTTCTGTTATGATGATTTTCCACTTCATTCTGAAATTCTTTGAACTTTTCAAAGGTTTTAGACTTGTGTTTCATCAAATAGATATACCCGTATCTACTCAAATCATCCGTGAAAGTAACAAAATAACTATATCCACCTCGTGCCGACACACTCATTGGTCCACACACATCAGTATGTATGATTTCCAATAAATCTATCACCCGTTCCATTGAACCGGAAAACGGCGTTCTAGTCATCTTGCCCATAAGGCATGGCTCACATGTATCAAATGATTCAAAATCAAGTGATTCCAAAAGTCCATCAGAATGGAGTTTCTTCATGCGTTTAACGCCAATATGACCTAGACGGCAGTGCCACATATATGCAGATATATCATTATCAAGTTTAATCCTTTTAGCATCAACATTATGAATATGCGTAATACTACTATCGAGATCCAATAGAAATAAACCATTCAACATAGGTGCATGACCATAAAAGATGTCATTCTTATAAATCGAATAACCATTATTTTTAGATTTAAATGAATAACCACTTTGCATCAAACACGATCCGGATACAATGTTCATGCTCAGTGCAGGCACCAAATAAAAATTATTCAGATTTATAACTAATCCCGATGGCATATGGAGAGGTAGTGTCCCGACGGCGATCACATCAACTCTTGATCCATTGCCGACTCGCATCATGACCTCATACCTTGATAGTTGTCGCTTGTTCCATAGCCCCTGAACCGAGTTACATATATTAGCAACCGATCCCGTATCAAATACCTAGGTGCTACTACAAGTACTAGTCAAGTACACATCAATAACATGTATATCACATATACCTTTGTTTGCCTTGCCGGCCTTCTTGTCCGCCAAATACTTGGGGCAATTGCGCTTCCAATGGCCAGTCCCCTTGCAATAGTAACACTCGGTGTCAGACTTAGTGTGGCGCCCCGCAAAAACCACTACTAGAAAATTGCTGTGTTTTTGTGTTGCGCATCATCATGAAAACATGCTCATGTCCTCATGCCGCATTGCATTTGAGCATTGTCATCATCATGCCTATGTCTGTCTAAAACTATTTTCTAAAAGCCTACTTTGTTTTCTAAATATCCCCCCGTCTTTATTTCAAATCAAAACCCCTGTCTCTCTCCTGGGTCTTTTATTTGCCTAAAAACTATTTGCAAAAGTATTTTAAAAATAAAAGTTTAATAAAAATGTTTTTCGAGGGAGGCAGCCGCACGCCAGGCCCGAAAGCCCAGCCCGCAGCCACCTACCACCCCTCTATTCCTAACTGTAACCCTAGCTTCAAACCCTAACCATCCTAGTCCTACCCGCCGCAGCACTCTACACAGCGCGTGAGTGCAGCACACGCAGCGCACCTGGCTACCGAACGCATCGACAACGCGTGGAACCGACTCGTTCTGCAGCGGCTCGCAAGACAACCACGCCTCGTGCACGCTACAAGCTGACCCCACCCGCGTGGCCCCACGACAACCGACGCGATGCCCTGGCCACCAACCACCGCTCCTCCTCTCACTCACCCAATCCATCCCCGCACACGACCTCGCGCAAGATGCTCCCTAGGCCCAGGCCGTCACGTTCCGTCACGATGCCCACCCCCACATCACGCAGCCGCCCCCCACCTCGTGGTCCCACCTCCACACGCGATCGCCTCCTCCTCGCGTTCCTCTGCCCTCATCCCCATCGTCCGCTTCTCCACCACCAACCGCCGCCGCGCCGGTCGCCCGAGGCAGCCCCTCCCCAAGCCCCGGCAACCAGGACCCCGTCGTCCTCAAGCCAAGCCTCCCCCACGCTGTCGGCCGCCTTCCTCCCCTAACGAAGCCCGCCACGGCGGTGGCCTTTCCACCAAGCTCTGCCCCGTCTCGAGGCCGCTCCCGGTCGATCCCCGCCATGACGGTCCTCCTCCCTGACCATGCGCGTCGCCGGCCTCCGATGCCCCGCCCTGCGGAGCTCCTCCGTCCCGGCCGCCAGCACAGTGCTGCTCCTCTCTGATTGCGGACACGCCTGAGGCCACGCGTCCCACCTGTGTCGCTCGTCCCCGCCCGGGTTCAGCGACACCCGCACCCGAGGTCCTCCGGGCCCGAGCTCCTCCGTCGCCCTCGCGCCTCACCGCTGTAAACGGGCCGTCCTCGACCGTCCTCCTCCTGTCTGCGAGCCGCCCAAGTGCCGCCCTCCTCCTAAGCCCTGCAGCGCCGCCACCGTTCCTCTCTACAGCGGCGCACGTCCCCGAGCTCGTTGCCATGCCGAGCTGTTCCTGGCACGTCGCCGCCACCGCATCTCCTCCGCCTCCAGCCTTTGCTTCGCGCGGTCGAGCCTGTTCCCGAGCCCCTCTGCCCCGCGTCGCTGCTGTTGGCCGTTACCAACCATCTCCTCCAACGGCGAACGCCATCCTGCGTTCCTGCCGTTGTTGCCACCCTAGTACATCGTCTCTGCCCCTCTCCTCTTCCTGGCTGTGTGCGTGTAACCTTGTTCACATGTCCGTAGTCCAGACGTGTCCCTGCCGTGTGTGGCCCTGTAGCTCGTTGTTGGTGTGAGTGGCGTTGGGTTGGCTCAAACCAACAAAAATCTGCCTGATCCCCTGAGATCTTATCAAGATCATTCTAGCTGCCAAGTACTTCTTACCGAGACCAACACCTCGGCAGGATCAGTGCACATCGACGTGATCTTCCTCGGGACTACAAGAAGATTGGACAAGGACTACCGACGAGAACCGGCAACGACGACCCGAAGATCTTCTTCGCGGAACACCGAGTTTGCCTTCATGGATAACAAGATCGCCGGCAGGGAACCGAAGGACGCCCCCTCAAGATCTTCTTCCCGAGACCAAGATCGCCTCCCCGGACGCCGGAACCTCAAGTTCTTCTTCCCGAACCTGAAGACCCCTGCGCCATGGATCCAAACATCGAACCCACGGCACGCAATGTTCTCCTCTACGGACCGCAAGACCGTTCCCCGACCCGAAGACCGAACCCCACGGCTCGACATGATCTCCTTCATGGACGCCAAGATCCACGACCCAGAGATGCCGGAACACCAAGTTCGTCGGGACCCCCGGAACCCAAGATCTTCCGAACCAAGATGTGTGAACCTTTTCCCGAGCCCCTATTTTATAAATGCTATATATAAAACTTGTTGCATATTAATTGTTCATGCATGCATATCTGTCTGTGGTTAGGGGGCATTATGCCGATTCACTCGTAATCAAATAGGGAGGCCATATGCAGCCTAATCTAGTCTTATATCGGCTCCATTTAAATTTGTGTAGCGAACCGATGCCATGTGTTGCCTTGTTAATACAACATTTAAATTGCGGGGGTTCTAAATAACTTGAAACGTGTAATTAATTATCGGGACCCCGGTTCCGCTTAATATTGCCTGATTGCACCGCATCTGTGCCATGCCATGCATCATACCATAAGCATGCCAGATCTTCTGCCGTAGTATTAAATATTGCATCCGGTGTTTGTTCCAGTGTTTGCTTCTTCGCGTGTTAGGCTGATGAGTTGATGCGAGTATCGACATGTTCTCCGGATAAGATCCGTCGGCAGTGTTTCCTAGGCGAGCATCTCTCCCCTTCTATCTATTTTGCATTTATAGTCTTTATTTCCTCCGGTTGTTATATTGCTATCCATGTCGCGATGCTTTAGTTTCCGTACACCATTTATATCCCGTGCAGCCTCTATATTGCCTTGGACACCTCCTATTACCTGTGTTTGGTAGATAGCTGGCCTTGCGAGTTGTAGTTGCTTGCTCAGGTGCGATCTCGTGTTGTCAAGTACCACAGTTGTTGGAATGCTGGCAGATGTTTATGGTGGAGATGATCCTGACTTTAAATACAACTATTAACTTGCTAGGATAACTAATGAAAGAGGCACCGGTGGGCAATATATGCTATTTGGTTTTTATGTCCACTTGTGTCCCGTAGGCCCCGAGTACTTGATACTTGTTCCTTGACTATTCGCACTATCCACATACGGGAGACTCTATGAATCCCCCATAGCCAGAGCTTGATTCATTTCTTATTTCTTGGGGCCACAAACTAGTTTGGGGCTTTATTACTATCATGTACTTATGCCATGCTTTACTGCTTTATTTACGATTGTGCGTGGAACACCTGTACTATTTAGGATTGCGGAGTGTTTTCGCGGTATCGACAAGCCCAGTCACACTTTCGGGTTCCCAGTCGTTTACAGCCATTGGCGCAAACCTTGGGTCCGTCTCGGAGCCGGCTAACTTCGTTGCGGGTAGCTTAATGGGGTGCCCCCCTAAAATATTTTATGAATCCTATGATTACTTTGTCGTGAAAGCCTCGTTGGGTTTTGAGTTGGTTTTTCCGAGGTTGATCGTGTGTGTGTTGCTATTTGTGCACCCCTGCAGGGTAAATCTTTTTGAAAGCCATGTCCGCGGTTATGGATGACTTGGAGCACAATATCTCGATCATAGACAAGCATAACTAAAGTAGTGCTATAAACTTGACTTAAGATATGACTAGTAATCAGATTCAACTATCACGGAATGGATATTAAAATGACAACAGCTGGTGGATCTGGGGTTGTTTTGTGACATGTTGTACCTGCCTAGTAAGTATTGCAACTCCAATGGAATGTGATAAAAGTGCCAACAATTTCTGGGTTTTGGGATTCCTTAGGACAATTATATCTGACTAGTAAATGTTCCAACTACAACGGAATGGTGATTAAAACTGCCCACTACTTATGCTATCAGGATGACTCATGCTATCTATATCTGACTAGTAAGTGCTTCAACTATAATGGAATGAATAAAACTGCCAACTGAATGAGTTCCTCGGTTTGACTTCCTCGTTTGGTCTCGAGGGGGAATACCAGGATGGGTATGTTTGGTGTTAGTATCAGGTGGTTCCGAATAGGTCTTTCTTACCCCTCTCTAATAGCCGCCAGTGATACCGAGTCTCTATAGGTTGTTTAGTGCCGCTGCGCTGCCGCTTGAGTCTACCATACCTGTGTAGGCGAGGACCGCCGAATTCTAGCCTCGCCGTGTACTGGCCTCAGTACTGACGCTCCTCTTTTTCCTTTGCCCTTTGTCGGCACCCCTTTTGTTTTAGTAGGTTTGAGATCGACGACATTTGCAGGGTTACCCTTCCGGCTTGGCCTGGACAGGGTTATGGACGCCATTGGTTATTCTTCAGGGCTCTTAGCCCCATTTGCATCTTGTCCGTACTCGGACACTGTATCATTTTCAAGGTGATTTGGATCTTTGTAGTGTCTATCTGTAATCTTGACTCTTGGAGTCGTGCTGTATATATCTGTTCTGTGGGTCCCTTCGAGGATTGTTGTGTAATGGTATTACTTCGTTTTCCACCCGCACGAAAGTGCTTGGTGGGCGTCCTTGAATCGTTTCTATGCGGGTTTGGCAGAAAGGGCTAAAACTTGCATAGGGCCGATTCGAGGGTGTTACACTTAGGGCCATCTCGGGGTTTCTTTTCAGGTGTGGCAACAGATT
Source organism: Avena eriantha (assembly GCA_910589775.1). Lineage (NCBI taxonomy): Eukaryota > Viridiplantae > Streptophyta > Magnoliopsida > Poales > Poaceae > Avena > Avena eriantha. The sequence continues at coordinate 15,546 of CAJUXJ010001358.1, forward strand.
TTCCACCCTTCTTTCCCTTGTGCTTGCCTTTCTTGTCCTTCTTGAAACCGGTGGTCTTATTGATCATCAACACTTGATGTTCTTTCCTAATCTCCACTTTTGCAGTCTTAAGCATTGACAAAAGCTCGGGAAGAGACTTCTTCATGCCCTGCATATTATAGTTCATCACGAAGCTCTTGTAGCTAGGTCCAGAGATTGGAGAACACGATGTATACCTAAGTCAATGGAATCGTTATTCCCAAGGACACAAGCTTATCGGCGTACCCAGACATTTTGAGTACGTGCTCACTAACGGAGTGGTTCTCCTCCATCATGCATCTAAAGAACTCTTCAGAAGAATTATAACTCTCTACGGCAGCATGGGTATCGAAAATCATTTTCAATTCTCCCATAGTATCAAAGGCATTACCATTTTCGAAACTATTTCGAAGTTCTGGCTCTAGCCCATACAGTATGCCACAATGAACTAAGTTGTGGTCCTCCTGACGAGTCACATAGACATTCTTTTCCTCGTCAGGGGCATCAGGAGCTGGTGGGGGGCCTAGCGGCGCCTCTAGCACATATTTCTTTTGTGCAGCAGTGAGGAGAATCCTCAAATTCATAGCCCAGCTGGTGAAGTTTCTACCATTCGTAGCAAGTTTCTCTTTCTCCATGAACACATTGAAATTAAAAGCAGGTGGTTCCATCTACAACAGAATTTGTAAAGTTTATTTAGACTAAGTTTATGATAGAGTGAGTTCAACTAATCCAAATTACTAATGAACTCCCACTCAAACACGACATCCCTCGTGTCCTTTTGGTGATTACATGAACCAAATCCACTACACCAAGTCCGATCATCACGTGAGTTGATGTAGCTTCAAACACGAGCATCTATATGGGCATCATATCAACTATATGACTCATGCTTAACCTTTCGGTCCGTGTTCCGAGGCCATGTCTCTACATGCTAGGCTCGCCAAGTAAGAACCTTAGTATTCGCGTGTGTAAAATTGTCTTACACCCGTTCTTATGAAAGCGTAGATTCGAGTACACCCGATCATCACGTGATGTCTCGAAACACGATCCACGGCACGGTGCATACTTAAGGAAGAACACATTTTATCTTGATATTGAAATGAGGGATCATCTTACAATGCTACAAAAAGCGCCAAACTAGCAGTATAAGATGCTAACATCTAATGTGTAATGTGAGATGATATGGTCCATGCATTTGATCTCTATCATTTGCATCGTGGTATGATCTCTATCATTCCTTTGTGTGTAAGGCCAAGGTCTATGGAACTTGCACGTTGAGTGTGTTGTAAGAGTATCTATCATACATCTACTTACAACAATACCATATCAAGACACTAGCCCAGCAACGATCTAAACTAGACGCCTCTAATTTATCAATTGCAAGTTTTACGTGGCTTAGGGCTTTCTGAGATAGAACCGGTCTTACCTACGAACATGAACCACAACGAGGATAACCAAGTTATTAGCACCTTGTTGTAAATCAGATATGGACTATAGTAGGAGAGACAGACACCCGCCAGCCACTTATGCAAAACAAGTTGCATGTCAGTCGTGGAACCGGTCTCATGTACGATGACATGTAAGGTTGGTCTGGGCCGCTTCATCCCACTATGCCACCAATATACAAAATACATAGAAGATACAATAACATGATCATCATCGCCCACATATAAACATATGTGTACTACCCGTGCAAAGCACCTACGCATAGATTAGGCTCTGATACCACTGTTGGGTCCGCAGCATAGAAAACAAAAAATTTCCTACGATAAGAACTATACGCGAGATCTATCTACTAGATACAGAGCAACGGGTGGACATACATCCATCGAGAACTTACCCTCGAAGACAACGAGTTTTGTTAACGTGTAGGAACTCGTGGTTGATGTAGTCGTACACTTGCCGATCTCAAGATCGTGTGGAAGTCCGAGCGCCACAAATCAGTAGCGCATCCGTCCTCGTACACATGTTCAAGCCACTGGACAACCTCCACCTCCTCGCTCCAGCGATGCAGCGAAAGCAGCAACTCCTTCCAGACAAAATGCCACCGGGAACATGTATCTCGCTAATCCGAGACCATGGGGGAATAATTCTAGAGGGGGAGAGAGATCCTTCATGAGGAGGTGTGAGGAAGAAGGGTGAGAGGGGTGGACTTTTATAGGAGGAGGGGGTACCCCTCCCCATGGCCGGCGCCCCATGGGGGTGACCCCTCACCTCCCCATTCATGTGGTGGTAACTCCTCCACAATAAAATGCCCCTTCACATTCTCTTTTGAAGTCTCCACTTTAAATGCATTAAAATTCTCTAAGTTTAATGCTCTCTCATTTAATAAAACTCTTTTATTAAATTTATTCAGAATTTTGTTAATTACTTTAATTAACAAACATTCACATAAAACCCCTTGCAACATTTCAATATCACATGCAGAACCACTTTCTTCAATTCCACCCGAAACAATTCTGGTTTCTATCAAAACAATTCATGTGCTTTATAATTCTTTCTTCTGAAACATATGTGCTCCAAAATGGTGTCCGGTAACTCTTAAGTGTGTCACCCTATGGTTGTGAATAATGCAAACATGATTGAGACTCCTCTCAGATCAATAACCAAAAGCAGGACCTGGAGATCCATACTGACTCCTGCATATTCAACGATGACTTCTGTGATCGTGAGAACCATTAATGCTAGTAACTTAATCCCTTTGTCTCATGATATAATACATGTCCAAGATTCGATCATCGGTATCCAAATACCTAGTTTGATCTCGTTACCGACATGCACTATTTTCTTGTTCTTGTGATATAACATTCTAGTGATCACATCACTTGCTTGCAAGCTATCTTAATGTGATATCACCGAGAGGGCCCAGAGTATATCTATCCGTCATCGGGATTGAAAAATTCCACTCTTGATCCATGAGCCTCAACTTAACACCTTCGTAGCACTGAACCCATCTTTATAGTCACCCTGTTACGGTGTGACATTTGATGTTATCAAGATACTCTTCTGGTGTTAGCAATTAACATGATCTCATGGTCTAAGGATAAAGATTACTTCGTATGATGTTATAGCAATATAAACATAATGACTTGATCATAATGCTATACTTCGGATGAATGTTCATCACATCAATCCACAAATGTTGTGACCTTGTTATTAACAACATCCAATGTCTATGATCAGGAAAGCTTGATCATCCTGTTAATCAACAAGGTAGTCTAAAAGACAGGGATAACTAGGAACCCTTTTTGTTTATTAAAAGCACATGTCTTGACGTTTCCGATCAATACAATTATAACATGCAAAATAAACATCTATCATATACGAGGAATACATAATAACAACTTTATTATTGCCTCTCAGCGCATATTTCCTTCAGATCCATGTGTGGTTTGTGAGAAGAAGAGACATGCAATGACTCTAGTTGTGGTTTGTGAAAATAACATACATGCAATGAACTCTGATGGATCCATATGTGGTTTGTGAGAAGAACACCCATGTAAAGACTCTAGATGTGGTTTGTGAAAAGAACAGACATCCAATGACTCTAGGTGTGGTTTGTGAAAAGAACACACATGCAATGACACTGGTGGATCCATGTGTGGTTTGTGAGAAGAACAGACATGCAATGACTCTAGCTGTGGTTTGTGAAATGAACACACATCCAATGAACTCTGGTGGATACATATATGGTTTGTCAGAAGAACACACATGTAATGAATCTAGATGTGGTTTGTGAAAAGAACGGACATGCAAGGACTCTAGCCGTGATTTGTGAAAAGAACACACATGCAACCACTCTTGTGGATCCATGTGTTGTTTGTGAGAAGAACATACATGCAATGACTCTAGCTGTGGTTTCTGAAAATAACATACATGCAATGAACTCTGGTGGATCCATATGTGGTTTGTGAGAAGAACACACATGCAATGAATCTAGATGTTGTTTGTGAAAAGAATAGACATCCAATGACACTGATGGAGCCATATGTGGTTTGTGAAAACAACACACATGCAATGACTTTTGATGTGGTTAACGAAAAGAACACACATGCAATGACTCTAGCTGTGGTTTGTGAAAAGAACACACATGCAATGGCACTGGTGGATCCATATGTGGTTTGTGAACACACATGCAATGACTCTAGATGTGGTTAATGAAAAGAACACATATGCAATAACTCTAGCTATGGTTTCTGAAAAGAACACACATGCAATGACACTGGCGGATCCATATGTGGTTTGTGAAAACAACAGACATGCAATGACTCTAGTTGTGGTTAATGAAAAAAATACACATGCAATCACACTGGTGGATCCATATGTGGTTTGTGAAAAGAACACACATGCAATAACTCTAGATGTGCTTTGTGAAAAGAACAGACATCCAATGACATTGTTGGGTCCATATATGGTTTGTGAAAAGAACAGAAATCCAATAACTCTAGTTGTGGTTTGTGAAAAGAACACACATGCAATGACTCTAGATGTGGTTAATGAAAGGAACACACATGCAATAACTCTAGTTGTAGTTTGTGAACATAACACACATGCAATGATACTGGCGGATCCATATGTCGTTTGTGAAAAGAACATACATGCAATGACTCTAGTTGTGGTTAATGAAAAGAATACACATGCAATCACACTAGTGGATCCATATGTGGTTTGTGAAAAGAACACACATGCAATGACTCTAGATGTGGTTTGTGAAAAGAACAGACATCCAATGACACTAGTGGATCCATATGTGGTTTCTGAAAAGAACAGACATCCAATGACTCTAGCTGTGGTTTGTGAAAAAAACACACACGCAATGACACTGGTGGATCCATGTGTGGTTTGTGATAAGAACAGACATGCAATGACTCTAGCTGCGGTTTTTGAAAATAACATACATGCAATGAACTTTGGTTGATCCACATGTGGTTTTTGAGAAGAACACATATGCAATGACTCTAGATGTGGTTTGTAAAAAGAACACACGTACAATGACTCTAGATGTGGTTTGTGAAAAGAACACACATGCAATGACACAGATAGATCCATGTGTAGTTTGTGAGAAGAACAGACATGCAAAGACTCTAGATGTGGTTTGTGAAAAGAACACACATGCAATGAAATCTAGTGGATCCATATGTGGTTTGTGAGAAGAACACACATGCAATGACTCTAGATGTGGTTTGTGAAAAGAATAGACATGTAATGACTCTAGCTGTGGTTTGTGAAAAGGACACACATACAATGACTCTGGTGGATCCATGTGTGGTTTCTGAGAAAAACAGACATACAATGACTCTAGCTGTGTTTCGTGAAAATAATAGACATGCAATGAACTATGGTGGATCCATATGTGGTTTGTCAGAAGAACACACATGTAATGAATTTAGATGTGGTTTGTGAAAAGAACGGACATGCAAGGACTCTAGCCGTGATTTGTGAAAAGAACACACATGCAACCACTCTTGTGGATCCATGTGTTGTTTGTGAGAAGAACATACATGCAATGACTCTAGCTGTGGTTTGTGAAAATAACATACATGCAATGAACTCTGGTGGATCCATATGTGGTTTGTGAGAAGAACACACATGCAATGAATCTAGATGTTGTTTGTGAAAAGAATAGACATCCAATGACACTGATGGAGCCATATGTGGTTTGTGAAAACAACACACATGCAATGACTTTTGATGTGGTTAATGAAAAGAACACACAGGAAATGACTCTAGCTGTGGTTTGTGAAAAGAACACACATGCAATGGCACTGGTGGATCCATATGTGGTTTGTGAACACACATGCAATGACTCTAGATGTGGTTAATGAAAAGAACACATATGAAATAACTCTAACTATGGTTTGTGAAAAGAACACACATGCAATGACACTGGCGGATCCATATGTGGTTTGTGAAAAGAACAGACATGCAATGACTCGAGTTGTTGTTAATGAAAACAATACACATACAATGACACTGGTGGATCGATATGTGGTTTGTGAAAAGAACACACATGCAATAACTCTAGATGTGCTTTGTGAAAAGAACAGACATCCAATGACAATGTTGGGTCCACATATGGTTTGTGAAAAGAACAGAAATCCAATAACTCTAGTTGTGGTTTGTGAAAAGAACACACATGCAATGACTCTAGATGTGGTTAATGAAAGGAACACACATGCAATAACTCTAGTTGTGGTTTGTGAACATAACACACATGCAATGATACTGGCGGATCCATATGTAGTTTGTGAAAAGAACATACATGCAATGACTCTAGTTGTGGTTAATGAAAAGAATACACATGCAATCACACTAGTGGATCCATATGTGGTTTGTGAAAAGAACACACATGCAATGACTCTAGATGTGGTTTGTGAAAAGAACAGACATCCAATGACACTGGTGGATCAATATGTGGTTTGTGAAAAGAACAGACATGCAATGACTCTAGCTGTGGTTTGTGAAAAAAAACACACGCAATGACACTGGTGGATCCATGTGTGGTTTGTGATAAGAACAGACATGCAATGACTCTAGCTGTGGTTTGTGAAAATAACATACATGCAATGAACTTTGGTTGATCCACATGTGGTTTTTGAGAAGAACACACATGCAATGACTCTAGATGTGGTTTGTAAAAAGAACACACATACAATGACTCTAGATGTGGTTTGTGAAAAGAACACACATGCAATGACACAGATAGATCCATGTGTAGTTTGTGAGAAGAACAGACATGCAATGACTCTAGATGTGGTTTGTGAAAAGAACACACATGCAATGAACTCTGGTGGATCCATATGTGGTTTGTGAGAAGAACACACATGCAATGACTATAGATGTGGTTTGTGAAAAGAATAGACATGTAATGACTCTAGCTGTGGTTTGTGAAAAGGACACACATACAATGACTCTGGTGGATCCATGTGTGGTTTCTGAGAAAAACAGACATACAATGACTCTAGCTGTGTTTCGTGAAAATAATAGACATGCAATGAACTCTGGTGGATCCATATGTGGTTTGTGAGAAGAAGACACATGCAATGACTCTAGATGTGGTTTGTGAAAAGAACAGACATCCAATGACACTGGTGGATCCATATGTGGTTTGTGAAAATAACACAGATGAAATGACTCTGGATGTGGTTAATGAAAAGAACAAGCATGCAATGACTCTAGCTCTGGTTTGTGAAAACAACACACATGCAATGACACTAGTGGATCCATATGTGGTCTATGAAAAGAACAGGCATGCAACGGCTCTAGTTGTGGTTAATGAAACGAACACACATGCAATAACTCTAGTTGTGGTTTGTGAAAAGAACACACATGCAATGATACTAGAGGATCCATATGTGGTTTGTGAAAAGAACATACATGCAATGACTCTAGTTGTGGCTAATGAAAAGAATAAACATGCAATCACACTAGTGGATCCATATGTGGTTTTTGAGAAGAACACACATGCAATGACTCTATATGTGGTTTGTAAAAAGAACAGACATCCAATGACTCTAGATGTGGTTTGTGAAAAGAACACACATGCAATGACACAGATGGATCCATGTGCAGTTTGTGAGAAGAACAGACATGCAATGACTCTATATGTGGTTTGTGAAAAGAACACACGTGCAATGAACTCTGGTGGATCCATATGTGGTTTGTGAGAAGAACACACATGCAATGACTCTAGATGTGGTTTGTGAAAAGAATAGACATGTAATCACTCTAGCTCTGGTTTGTGAAAAGAACACACATACAATGACTCTGGTGGGTCCATGTGTGGTTTCTGAGAAAAACAGACATACATTGACTCTAGCTGTGTTTCGTGAAAATAATAGACATGCAATGAACTCTGGTGGATCCATATGTGGTTTGTGAGAAGAACACACATGCAATGACTCTAGATGTGGTTTGTGAAAAGAATAGACATCCAATGAAACTGGTGGATCCATATGTGGTTTGTGAAAATAACACAGATGAAATGACTCTGGATGTGGTTAATGAAAAGAACAGACATGCAATGACTCTAGCTCTGGTTTGTGAAAAGAACACACATGCAATGACACTAGTGGATCCATTTGTGGTCTGTGAAAAGAACAGGCATGCAATGACTCTAGTTCTGGTTAATGAAACGAACACACATGCAATAACTCTAGTTGTGGTTTGTGAAAAGAACACACATGCAATGATACTAGAGGATCCATATGTGGTTTGTGAAAAGAACATACATGCAATGACTCTAGTTGTGGTTAATGAAAAGAATAAACATGCAATCACACTAGTGGATCCATATGTGGTTTTTGAGAAGAACACACATGCAATGACTCTATATGTGGTTTGTAAAAAGAACAAACATCCAATGACTCTAGATGTGGTTTGTGAAAAGAACACACATGCAATGACACTGATGGATCCATGTGCAGTTTGTGAGAAGAACAGACATGCAATGACTCTATATGTGGTTTGTGAAAAGAACACACGTGCAAAGAACTCTGGTGGATCCATATGTGGTTTGTGAGAAGAACACACATGCAATGACTCTAGATGTGGTTTGTGAAAACAATAGACATGTAATCACTCTAGCTGTGGTTTGTGAAAAGAACACACATACAATGACTCTGGTGGATCCTTGTGTGGTTTCTGAGAAAAACAGACATACATTGACTCTAGCTGTGTTTCGTGAAAATAATAGACATGCAATGAACTCTGGTGGATCCATATGTGGTTTGTGAGAAGAACACACATGCAATGACTATAGATGTGGTTTGTGAAAAGAACAGACATCCAATGAAACTGGTAGATCCATATGTGGTTTGTGAAAATAACACAGATGAAATGACTCTGGATGTGGTTAATGAAAAGAACAGACATGCAATGACTCTAGCTCTGGTTTGTGAAAAGAACACACATGCAATGACACTAGTGGATCCATATGTGGTCTGTGAAAAGAACAGGCATGCAATGACTCTAGTTGTGGTTAATGAAACGAACACACATGCAATAACTCTAGTTGTGGTTTGTGAAAAGAACACACATGCAATGATACTAGAGGATCCATATGTGGTTTGGGAAAAGAACATACATGCATTGACTCTAGTTGTGGTTAATGAAAAGAATAAACATGCAATCACACTAGTGGATCCAGATGTGGTTTTTGAGAAGAACACACAAGCAATGAATCTATATGTGGTTTGTAAAAAGAACAGACATCCAATGACTCTAGATGTGGTTTGTGAAAAGAACACACATGCAATGACACTGATGGATCCATGTGCAGTTTGTGAGAAGAACAGACATGCAATGACTCTATATGTGGTTTGTGAAAAGAACACACATGCAATGAACTCTGGTGGATCCATATGTGGTTTGTGAGAAGAACACACATGCAATTACTCTAGATGTGGTTTGTGAAAAGAATAGACATGTAATCACTCTAGCTATGGTTTGTGAAAAGAACACACATGCAATGACTCTGGTGGATCCATGTGTTGTTTCTGAGAAAAACAGACATACAATGACTCTAGCTGTGTTTCGTGACAATAACAGACATGCAATGAACTCTGGTGGATCCATATGTGGTTTGTGAGAAGAACACACATGCAATGACTCTAGATGTGGTTTGTGAAAAGAACAAACATCCAATGACACTAGTGGATCCATATGTGGTTTGTGAAAATAACATAGATGAAATGACTCTGCATGTGGTTAATGAAAAGAACACACATGCAATGAATCTAGCTGTGGTTTGTGAAGAGAACACACATGCAATGACACTAGTGGATCCATATGTGTTTTGTGAAAAGAACAGACATGCAAGGACTCAAGTTATGGTTAATGAAAACAATACACATGCAATCACACTGGTGGATCCATATGTGGTTTGTGAAAAGAACACACATGCAATAAGTCTAGATCTGGTTTGTGAAAAGAACAGACATCCAATGACACTGTTGGATCCATATAAGGTTTGTGAAAAGAACAGACATCCAATAACTCTAGTCGTGGTTTGTTAAAAGAACACACATGCAATGACACTGGTGGATCCATATGTGGTTTGTGAGAAGAACAGACATGCAATGGCTCTAGCTGTGGTTTGTGAAAATAACATACATGCAATGAACTCTGGTAGATCCATATGTGGTTTTTGAGAAGAACACACATGCAATGACTCTAGATGTGGTTTGTGAATAGAATAGACATACAATGACTCTAGATGTGGTTTGTGAAAAGAACACACATGCAATGACACTGATGGATCCATGTGCGGTTTGTGAGAAGAACAGACGATGACTCTACATGTGGTTTGTTAAAAGAACACACATGCAATGAACTCTGGTGGATCCATATGTGGTTTGTGAGAAGAACACACATGCAATGACTCTAGATGTGGTTTGTGAAAAGAACATACATGTATTGACTCTAGCTATGGTTTGTGAAAAGAACACACATGCAATGACTCTAGTGGATCCATGTGTGGTTTGTGAGAAGAACAGACATGCAATGACTCTAGCCGTGGTTTGTAAAAATAAGACACATGCAATGACCTCTGGTGGATCCATATGTGGTTTCTGAAAAGAACACACATGCAATGACTCTAGACGTGGTTTGTGAAAAGAGCAGACATCCAATGACACTGGTGGATCCATATGTGGTTTGTGAAAATAACACAAATGAAATTACTCTGGATGTGGTTATTGAAAAGAACATACATGCAATGACTCTAGCTATGGTTTGTGAAAAGAACACACATGCAATGACACTGGTGGATCCATATGTGGTTTGTGAAAAGAACACACATGCAATGACTCTAGATGTGGTTAATGAAAGGAACACACATGCAATAACTCTAGTTGTGGTTTGTGAACATAACATACATGCAATGATACTGGTGGATCCATATGTAGTTTGTGAAAATAACATACATGCAATGACTCTAGTTGTGGTTAATGAAAAGAATACACATGCAATCACACTAGTGGATCCATATGTGGTTTGTGAAAAGAACACACATGCAATGACTCTAGATGTGGTTTGTGAAAAGAACAGACATCCAATGACACTAGTGGATCCATATGTGGTTTGTGAAAAGAACAGACATCCAATTACTCTAGCTCTGGTTTGTGAAAAAAACACACACGCAATGACACTGGTGGATCCATGTGTGGTTTGTGGGAAGAACCGGCATGCGATGACTCTAGCTGTGGTTTGTGAAAAGAACATACATGCAATGAACTCTGGTGGATCCATGTGTGGTTAGTGAGAAGAACACACATTCAATGACTCTAGATGTGTTTTGTGAAAAGAACCTACATCCAATGACTCTAGATGTGGTTTGTGAAAAGAACACACATGCAATGACACTGGTGGATCCTTGTGTGGATTGTGAGAAGAACAGATATGCAATAACTCCAGCTGTGGTTTGTGAAAAGAACACAGATGCAATGAACTTTGTTGGATCCATATGTAGTTTGTGAGAAGAACACACATGCAATGACTCTAGGATGTGGTTTGTGAAAAGAAACAGACATGCAATGACTCTAGCTG
>CAJUXJ010001359.1:0-21908 GCA_910589775.1 Avena eriantha
CACAACCTAATGTCCATGATCAAGAACCATGATCATCAATTAATCAACAAGCTAGTTTAACAAGAGGCTTACTAGGGACTCTCTTATGTTTACAAAACACACATGTATTAGTGTTCCCTAATAATACAATTATAGCATGGGATGTAAACATTCATCATAAACACAAAGATATAATAATAATCACTTTATTATTGCCTCTTGGGCATATCTCCAACAGTCTCCCACTTGCACTAGAGTCAATAATCTAGATTACATGGTAATATACCGAACACCCATGGCATTCTGGTGTTGGTCATGCTTTGCCCTAGGGAGAGGTTTAGTCAACGGATCTGCCACATTCAGATCAGTGTGTACTTTGCAAATCTGTATGTCACCATCTCGGACATACTCGCGAATAGCGTGGAAACGTAGCTTGATGTGCTTCAGCTTGCTATGTGACCTTGGATCCTGTGCATTAGCTATGGCACCTGTGTTGTCACAGTAGATGGCCATCGGGTCCAATGCACTGGGAACCACGCCAAGTTCAGTAATGAATTCCTTCATCCAAACGGCTTCTTGTGCAGCCTCCGAAGCAGCTATGTATTCCGATTCAGTTGAAGATTTCGCCACAACGCTTTGCTTCGCACTCCTCCAGCTCACTGCAGCACCATTCAAAATAAATACGTATCCCGACTGTGACTTTGAGTCATCCGGATCGGTGTTCCAACTAGCATCGGTGTAACCGTTTACAACAAGCTGTTCATCACCTTCATAAGAAAGAACCATATCCTTAGTCCTATTTAGGTACTTTAGGATATTCTTGACCGCTGTCCAGTGCTCCATTCCAGGATCACTTTGATATCTGCTAGTTAAACTAACAGCATGTGCTATATCCGGTCTTGGACACAGCATGGCATACATGATAGAACCTATGGCTGAGGCATAGGGAATATTATTCATTTTCTCTCTATCTTCTGCCGTAGCTGGACTTTGAGTCTTACTCAAGGTCTTACCTGACAACATGGGCACGAACCCTTTCTTGCTATCTTCCATTCTAAACTTCTTTAGAACTTTGTCCAAGTATGTACTTTGTGAAAGCCCTATTAGGCGTCTTGATCTATCTCTATAAATCTTGATGCCTAGAATATATGCCGCTTCGCCAAGATCCTTCATTGAAAAAACTATTATTCAAATAGGTTTTGACGCTATTAAGAAGTTCTATATCATTCCCAATCAACAATATGTCATCTACATATAGTACTAGGAATGCTATAGAGCTCCCACTCACTTTCTTGTAAATACAAGCTTCTCCATAAGTTAGTATAAATCCAAAGTTTTTGATTACTTTATCAAAACGTTGATTCCAACTCCGGATGCTTGCTTCAGTCCATAAATGGAGCGCTGAAGTTTGCATACCATATACAACTCTTCCTCAATGTCACCATTAAGGAACGCCGTTTTGACATCCATCTGCCAAATCTCATAATCGAAATGTGCAGCAATTGCTAAAAATCCTCATAGACTTTAGCTTCGCTACTGGTGAGAAAGTCTCATCATAGTCAACTCCTTGAATTTGTCGGAACCCTTTCGCGACAAGTCGAGCTTTATAGACGGTAACATTACCATCAGCATCTGTTTTTCTCTTGAAAATACATTTGTTATCGACAGCCTTACGGCCATCCGGTAAGTCCACCAAAGTCCACACTTGGTTTTCGTACATGGATCCTATTTCGGATTTCATGGCTTCTAGCCATTTGTCGGAATCTGGGCTCACCATAGCTTCTTCATACGTCGCAGGGTCATCAGCGTTGTCCACTAACATGACGTTCAAGGCAGAGTCATACCAATCAGGAGTGGTACGAACCCTCGTTGACCTGCGAGGTTCAGTAGTAACTTCATTTGAAGTTTCATGATCATTATCATTAGCTTCCTCTCCAATTGGTGCAGGCGGCACAAAAACATCTTCTGGTGCTACGCTACTTTCAAATCCGAGAGAAGGTTCAATAACCTCATCGAGTTCTACTTTCCTTCCAGTCACCTCCTTCGAGAGAAACTCCTTCTCAAGAAAGGATCCATTCTTAGCAACGAAAACTTTGCCTTCGGATCTATGATAGAAAGTATACCCAATTGTTTCTTTAGGGTATCCTATGAAGACGCATTTCTCCGCTTTGGGTTCTAGCTTATCAGGTTGTAATTTCTTTACATATGCCTCGCAACCCCAAACTTTAAGGAACGACAACTTAGGTTTCTTACCAAACCACAATTCGTATGGTGTCGTTTCAACGGATTTAGATGGTGCCCTATTTAAAGTGAATGCGGCTGTCTCTAATGCATAGCCCCAAAATGATAACGGTAAATCTGTAAGAGACATCATAGACCGAACCATATCTAAGAGAGTTCGATTACGACGTTCGGACACACCATTACGCTGTGGTGTTCCCGGCGGTGTCAATTATGAAAGTATTCCACATTTCTTTAAATGCATGCCAAATTCGTAACTCAGATATTCACCCCCGCGATTAGAACGCAGAAACTTAATCTTCTTGTTACGATGATTTTCCACTTCACTTTGAAATTCCTTAAACTTTTTGAAAGTTTCGGACTTATGTTTCATGAAGTAGACAGACCCATATCTACTCAAGTCATCCGTAAAAGTGAGAACATAACGATATCCACCACGCGATGCTACACTCATTGGTCCGCACACATCGGTATGTATTATTTCCAATAAGTCTGTAGCTCGCTCCATTATTCCACAGAATGGAGTCTTAGTCATTTTTCCCATTAGACATGCTTCGCATCTTTCAAGTGATTCAAAATCAAGTGATTTAAGAAGTCCATCAGAATGTAGTTTCTTCATACGCTTCACTCCAATGTGACCAAGACGACAGTGCCACATGTATGTAGAATTATCATTCAATTTTATTCGTTTAGCATCTATGTTGTGAACATGTGTATCACTACTATCGAGATTCAGTAAGAATAAACCATTCATCTCAGGTGCATTACCATAAAAGATATTACTCATATAAATCGAACAACCTTTATTCTCAGACTTAAAAGAGTAACCGTCTCACAATAAACAGGATCCAGATATAATGTTCATGCTTAACGCAGGCACCAAATAACAATTATTTAAATTTAAGACTAATCCCGAAGGTAGATCTAGAGGGAGCGTGCCGACGGCGATCACATCAACCTTGGAGCCATTTCCAACGCGCATCGTCAGCTCGTCTCTTGCCAGTCTTCGCTTATTCCGCAGCTCCTGTTTCGAGTTAGAAATATGAGCAACCGAACCAGTATCAAATACCCAGGCACTACTACGATTACTAGTAAGATACACATCTATAACACATATATCAAATATATGTTGCCGTTCTTCAGATCCGCCACGTACTTGGGGCAGTTGCGCTTCCAGTGACCAGCACCCTTGCAGTAGAAGCACTCAGTTTCAGGATTAGGACTAGCCTTGGGCTTCTTAGCAGGTATGGCAGCTTTCTTGCCGTCCTTCTTGAAGTTGCCCTTGTTCTCAGGCTTGCCCCGTTTCTTGAAATTGGTGGTCTTATTGACCATCAACACTTGTTGCTCCTTCTTGATCTCCACTTCAGCAGTTTTCAGCATGGACGACAGTTCAGGCAACGTCTTGTTCATGCAGTGCATGTTGTAGTTCATAACAAAGTTCTTGTAACTTGGTGGCAGTGATTGAAGGATACGGTGAATCCCCAATTCATTAGGAATCGATATTCCCAACTCTTGGAGCTTCTTAGCGTACCCAGACATGGTGAGCACGTGCTCGCTAACGGAGCTTACTTCTTCCATCTTACAGTTAAAGAACTTTTCGGAGGCCTCATAGCTCTCCATGGCCGCGCGAGTCTCAAAAATTAGCCTGAGCTCCTTAATGATCTCGAATGGGTCGTGGTGCTCAAAACGCTGTTGGAGCTCTGCTTCTAAACCGTACAGGATGGCACACTGAACTGTGGAGTGATGATTCTTCCGAGTGGCGAAAACATTCTTTTCGTCATCGGTGGCATTATCTGCAGGTGGGTCACCTAGCGGTGCATCGAGCACATAGGTCAACTGACCAGCCCTGAGGACGATCTTCAGTCCACGTAACCAGTCCATGAAATTGCTTCCATTGTTCTTAAGTTTTTCTTTCTCTAGGAACGCATTGAAATTGATGGAGGGGGTCGCCATAATCTACAACAATTTGCAAGTAGTTTAGACTAAGTTTATGACAAATTGAGTTCAAATTTAATTATTAAACTAACTAGGTGAACTCCCACTCAAAACAACATCCCTCACATTGTCTTAGTGATTACACAAACCAAGTCCACTACACCAAGTCCGATCTTCACGAGAGAAAATGTAGTTTCATCGGCGAACAATCTTCATGTTCATCATATCAATTATATGACTCATTCTCTACCTTTCGGTATTCCGTGTTCCGAGACCATGTCTGTACATGCTAGGCTCGTCAAGACAACCTTAGTTTCCGCATGTGCAAATCTAGCTTGCACCCGTTGTATGCACACGTAGAATCTATCACATCCGATCATCACGAGATGCTTCGAAACGACGAGTCTTAGCAACGGTGCCAACTAAGGGTGAACACTTTATTACTTGATATTTAGTGAGAGGGATCATCTTATAATGCTACCGTCGCGATTTAAGCAATACAAGATGCATAAAGGATTAACATCACAGGCAATTCATAATGAGTGTGATATGATATGGCCTTTTCTTCTTGCGCCTTTGATCTCCATCTCCAAAGCACGAACATGATCTCCATCATCACCAGTATTGCGTCAAGGTCAGTGGCGCCGTTTCATGGTTGTCCATCATCACCAGCAACTATTACAACTACTTGGAATAAAGCTATTACAAGATGAATAGACACGCAGGTCTTAACAGAATTAAAGACAACCATTAGGCTCCTGCCGGTTGCCATATTACAACAAGGATCATTTCATACATCAAATACAATCACAATCACATGATGGCCATATCACATCATAGAACCCCTACAAAAACAAGTTAGACGCCTCTAATTTTCTTTGCAAGTTTTACGTGGTTTGGGGCTTTCGTATAAGACTGATCTTACCTACGAACAAGGACCACAACGTTGATACAAGTGTTGTCAAGATGCTCATTGTAAATTGAATCTTAACTATTGTGGGAGAGACAGACACCCGCAAAGCCACTTGTGCAAAGAAAGTTGCACGTCAAGCGTGGAGCAAGTCTCATGTGCGATGACATGTAATGTTAGCCCGAGCCGCTTCATCCCACCATGCCGCAAGATGCAAAGTACACGCTAAGACACCGACAACAAAAGCATCAACGCCCACAAAAACATTGTGTTCTACTCGTGCAACAGATCTACGCATAGATACGGCTCTGATACCACAGATGGGTTCGTAGCATGGAAAACAAAAAAATTCTACCGCAAGAACGAACAAAACCTAGATCTAATATAGATAAAAGCCAAGATCTAATCTATTAGACATGAGCAACGAGATAGATGGGAACTAACCCTCGTAGATCCGAAAGCGTTAACGAGATTAGATCTCGTGGTTGATGTAGTCGATCACTTGCCGATCTCAAGATCGTGTGGACGATCCTTCCGGCGTCGCGTTCCAGCAGCGCTTCCGCCGTCGGTCAAGTAGACGATCCTTCCGGCGCCGCGATTCGGCAGCGCTTCTCCAGACGGTCACACGTGCGGAGTTGAAGCAGACCTTCCTCTCCCCGTTCCAGCGAGCAGCGGAGGTAGTAGATCTTCTCCACGGAATCCTAACAGCATGACGGCGTGGTGGTGGTGGTGGAGTAGAGAATTCTGCAGGGCTTCGCCTATGCCTGTGCAGAAGATGGTGGAGGAGAGAGGCGGCAGAGATTGGGTGTTATGGGAGCAGGGGAGGAGGGGGTGCCCCTGCCCTTCTTTAAATAGAGGGGCAGGGGCACCCCCTCCTCCCCTGCTCCCATAACACCCAATCTCTGCCGCCTCTCTCCTCCACCATCTTCTGCACAGGCATAGGCGAAGCCCTGAAGAATTCTCTACTCCACCACCACCACCACGCCGTCGTGCTACTGGGATTCCGTGGAGAAGATCTACTACCTCCGCTGCTCGCTGGAACGGGGAGAGGAAGGTCTGCTTCAACTCCGCACGTGTGACCGTCTGGAGAAGCGCTGCCGAATCGCGGCGCCGGAAGGATCGTCTACTTGACCGACGGCGGAAGCGCTGCTGGAACGCGACGCCGGAAGGATCGTCCACACGATCTTGAGATCGGCAAGTGATCGACTACATCAACCACGAGATCTAATCTCGTTAACGCTTTCGGATCTACGAGGGTTAGTTCCCATCTATCTCGTTGCTCATGTCTAATAGATTAGATCTTGGCTTTTATCTATATTAGATCTAGGTTTTGTTCGTTCTTGCGGTAGAAATTTTTTGTTTTCCATGCTACGAACCCATCTGTGGTATCAGAGCCGTATCTATGCGTAGATCTGTTGCACGAGTAGAACACAATGTTTTTGTGGGCGTTGATGCTTTTGTTGTCGGTGTCTTAGCGTGTACTTTGCATCTTGCGGCATGGTGGGATGAAGCGGCTCGGGCTAACATTACATGTCATCGCACATGAGACTTGCTCCACGCTTGACGTGCAACTTGCTTTGCACAAGTGGCTTTGCGGGTGTCTGTCTCTCCCACAATAGTTAAGATTCAATTTACAATGAGCATCTTGACAACACTTGTATCAACGTTGTGGTCCTTGTTCGTAGGTAAGATCAGTCTTATACGAAAGCCCCAAACCACGTAAAACTTGCAAAGAAAATTAGAGGCGTCTAACTTGTTTTGCAGGGGTTTTGTGATGTGATATGGCCATCATGTGATTGTGATTGTATTTGATGTATGCAATGATCCTTGTTGTAATATGGCAACCGGCAGGAGCCTAATGGTTGTCTTTAATTCTGTTAAGACCTGCGTGTCTATTGATCTTGGAATAGCTTTATTCCAAGTAGTTGTAATAGTTGCTGGTAATGATGGACAACCATGAAGCGGCGCCACTGACCTTGACGCAATGCTGGTGATGATGGAGATCATGTTCGTGCTTTGGAGATGGAGATCAAAGGCGCAAGAAGAAAAGGCCATATCATATCACACTTATTATGAATTGCCTGTGATGTTAATCCTTTATGCATCTTGTATTGCTTAGATCGCGATGGTAGCATTATAAGATGATCCCTCTCACTAAATATCAAGTAATAAAGTGTTCACCCTTAGTTGGCACCGTTGCTAAGACTCGTCGTTTCGAAGCATCTCGTGATGATCGGATGTGATAGATTCTACGTGTGCATACAACGGGTGCAAGCCAGATTTGCACATGCGGAAACTAAGGTTGTCTTGACGAGCCTAGCATGTACAGACATGGTCTCGGAACACGGAATACCGAAAGGTAGAGAATGAGTCATATAATTGATATGATGAACATGAAGATTGTTCGCCGATGAAACTACATTTTCTCTCGTGAAGATCGGACTTGGTGTAGTGGACTTGGTTTGTGTAATCACTAAGACAATGTGAGGGATGTTGTTTTGAGTGGGAGTTCACCTAGTTAGTTTAATAATTAAATTTGAACTCAATTTGTCATAAACTTAGTCTAAACTACTTGCAAATTGTTGTAGATTATGGCGACCCCCTCCATCAATTTCAATGCGTTCCTAGAGAAAGAAAAACTTAAGAACAATGGAAGCAATTTCATGGACTGGTTCCGTGGACTGAAGATCGTCCTCAGGGCTGGTCAGTTGACCTATGTGCTCCATGCACCGCTAGGTGACCCACCTGCAGATAATGCCACCGATGACGAAAAGAATGTTTTCGCCACTCGGAAGAATCATCACTCCACAGTTCAGTGTGCCATCCTGTACGGTTTAGAAGCGGAGCTCCAACAGCGTTTTGAGCACCACGACCCATTCGAGATCATTAAGGAGCTCAGGCTAATTTTTGAGACTCGCGCGGCCATGGAGAGCTATGAGGCCTCCGAAAAGTTCTTTAACAGTAAGATGGAAGAAGGAAGCTCCGTTAGCGAGCACGTGCTCACCATGTCTGGGTACGCTAAGAAGCTCCAAGAGTTGGGAATATCGATTCCTAATGAATTGGGGATTCACCGTCTCCTTCAATCACTGCCACCAAGTTACAAGAACTTTGTTATGAACTACAACATGCACTGCATGAACAAGACGTTGCCTGAACTATCGTCCATGCTGAAAACTGCTGAAGTGGAGATCAAGAAGGAGCAACAAGTGTTGATGGTCAATAAGACCACCAATTTCAAGAAACGGGGCAAGCCTGAGAACAAGGGCAACTTCAAGAAGGACGGCAAGAAAGCTGCCATACCTGCTAAGAAGCCCAAGGCTAGTCCTAATCCTGAAACTGAGTGCTTCTACTGCAAGGGTGCTGGTCACTGGAAGCGTAACTGCCCCAAGTACGTGGCGGATCTGAAGAACGGCAACATATATTTGATATATGTGTTATAGATGTGTATCTTACTAGTAATCGTAGTAGTGCCTGGGTATTTGATACTGGTTCGGTTGCTCATATTTCTAACTCGAAACAGGAGCTGCGGAATAAGCGAAGACTGGCAAGAGACGAGCTGACGATGCGCGTTGGAAATGGCTCCAAGGTTGATGTGATCGCCGTCGGCACGCTCCCTCTAGATCTACCTTCGGGATTAGTCTTAAATTTAAATAATTGTTATTTGGTGCCTGCGTTAAGCATGAACATTATATCTGGATCCTGTTTATTGTGAGACGGTTACTCTTTTAAGTCTGAGAATAAAGGTTGTTCGATTTATATGAGTAATATCTTTTATGGTAATGCACCTGAGATGAATGGTTTATTCTTACTGAATCTCGATAGTAGTGATACACATGTTCACAACATAGATGCTAAACGAATAAAACTGAATGATAATTCTACATACATGTGGCACTGTCGTCTTGGTCACATTGGAGTGAAGCGTATGAAGAAACTACATTCTGATGGACTTCTTAAATCACTTGATTTTGAATCACTTGAAAGATGCGAAGCATGTCTAATGGGAAAAATGACTAAGACTCCATTCTGTGGAATAATGGAGCGAGCTACAGACTTATTGGAAATAATACATACCGATGTGTGCGGACCAATGAGTGTAGCATCGCGTGGTGGATATCGTTATGTTCTCACTTTTACGGATGACTTGAGTAGATATGGGTCTGTCTACTTCATGAAACATAAGTCCGAAACTTTCGAAAAGTTTAAGGAATTTCAAAGTGAAGTGGAAAATCATCGTAACAAGAAGATTAAGTTTCTGCGTTCTGATCGCGGGGGTGAATATCTGAGTTACGAATTTGGCATGCATTTAAAGAAATGTGGAATACTTTCATAGTTGACACCGCCGGGAACACCACAGCGTAATGGTGTGTCCGAACGTCGTAATCGAACTCTCTTAGATATGGTTCGGTCTATGATGTCTCTTACAGATTTACCGTTATCATTTTGGGGCTATGCATTAGAGACAGCCGCATTCACTTTAAATAGGGCACCATCTAAATCCGTTGAAACGACACCATACGAATTGTGGTTTGGTAAGAAACCTAAGTTGTCGTTCCTTAAAGTTTGGGGTTGCGAGGCATATGTAAAGAAATTACAACCTGATAAGCTAGAACCCAAAGCGGAGAAATGCGTCTTCATAGGATACCCTAAAGAAACAATTGGGTATACTTTCTATCATAGATCCGAAGGCAAAGTTTTCGTTGCTAAGAATGGATCCTTTCTTGAGAAGGAGTTTCTCTCGAAGGAGGTGACTGGAAGGAAAGTAGAACTCGATGAGGTTATTGAACCTTCTCTCGGATTTGAAAGTAGCGTAGCACCAGAAGATGTTTTTGTGCCGCCTGCACCAATTGGAGAGGAAGCTAATGATAATGATCATGAAACTTCAAATGAAGTTACTACTGAACCTCGCAGGTCAACAAGGGTTCGTACCACTCCTGATTGGTATGACTCTGCCTTGAACGTCATGTTGGTTGACAACGCTGATGAACCTGCGACGTATGAAGAAGCTATGGTGAGCCGAGATTCCGACAAATGGCTAGAAGCCATGAAATCCGAAATGGGATCCATGTACGAAAACCAACTGTGGACTTTGGTGGACTTACCGGATGGCCGTAAGGCTATCGAGAACAAATGTATTTTCAAGAGAAAAACAGATGCTGATGGTAATGTTACCGTCTATAAAGCCCGACTTGTCGCGAAAGGGTTCCGACAAATTCATTGAGTTGACTATGATGAGACTTTCTCACCAGTAGCGAAGCTAAAATCTGTGAGGATTTTGTTAGCAATTGCTGCATATTTCGATTATGAGATTTGGCAGATGGATGTCAAAACGGCGTTCCTTAATGGTGACATTGAGGAAGAGTTGTATATGGTACAACCCAAGGGTTTTGTCGATGCTAAAGATGCTGACAAGGTGTGCAAGCTTCAGCGCTCCATTTATGGACTGAAGCAAGCATCCCGGAGTTGGAATCAACATTTTGATAAAGTAATCAAAAACTTTGGATTTATACAAACTTATGGAGAAGCTTGTATTTACAAGAAAGTGAGTGGGAGCTCTGTAGCATTCCTAGTACTATATGTAGATGACATATTGTTGATTGGGAATGATATAGAACTTCTTAATAGCGTCAAAACCTATTTGAATAATAGTTTTTCAATGAAGGATCTTGGCGAAGCGGCATACATTCTAGGCATCAAGATTTATAGAGATAGATCAAGACGCCTGATAGCGCTTTCACAAAGTACATACTTGGACAAAGTTCTAAAGAAGTTTATAATGGAAGATAGCAAGAAAGGGTTCATGCCCATGTTGTCAGGTAAGACCTTAAGTAAGACTCAAAGTCCAGCTACGGCAGAAGATAGAGAGAAAATGAGTAATATTCCCTATGCCTCATCCATAGGTTCTATCATGTATGCCATGCTGTGTACAAGACCGGATATAGCACATGTTGTTAGTTTGACTAGCAGATATCAAAGTGATCCTGGAATGGAGCACTGGACAGCGGTCAAGAATATCCTAAAGTACCTAAATAGGACTAAGGATATGGTTCTTTCTTATGGAGGTGATGAACAGCTTGTTGTAAACGGTTACACCGATGCTAGTTGGAACACCGATCCGGATGACTCGAAGTCACAATCAGGATACGTATTTATTTTGAATGGTGCTGCAGTGAGCTGGAGGACTGCGAAGCAAAGCGTTGTGGCGAAATCTTCAACTGAATCGGAATACATAGCTACTTCGGAGGCTGCACAAGAAGCCGTTTGGATGAAGGAATTCATTACTAAACTTGGCGTGGTTCCCAGTGCGTTGGACCCGATGGCCATCTACTGTGACAACACAGGTGCCATAGCTAATGCACAGGAGCCAAGGTCACATAGCAAGCTGAAGCACATCAAGCTACGTTTCCACGCTATTCGCGAGTATGTCCGAGATGGTGACATAAAGATTTGCAAAGTACACACTGATCTGAATGTGGCAGATCCGTTGACTAAACCTCTCCCTAGGGCAAAGCATGACCAACACCAAAACGCCATGGGTGTTCGGTATATTACCATGTAATCTAGATTATTGACTCTAGTGCAAGTGGGAGACTATTGGAGATATGCCCAAGAGGCAATAATAAAAGTGATTATTATTATATCTTTGTGTTTATGATGAATGTTTACATCCCATGCTATAATTGTATTATTAGGAAACACTAATACATGTGTGTTTTGTAAACATATAAGAGTCCCTAGTATGCCTCTTGTTGAACTAGCTTGTTGATTGATTGATGATCATGGTTTCCTGATCATGGACATAAGGATGTGATTAATAACAAGGTTATATCATTAGGAGAATGATGTGATGGACACACACACCCATAGTAAGCGTAGCATAAGATCAAGTCATTAAGTTCGTATTGCTGTAAGCTTTCAAATACATAGTAACCTGTTCCTTCGACCATGAGGTTATGTTAATCACCATCACCGGATGGATACTTTGATGACATCAAACGCCGCTTCGTAACTGGGTGGTTATAAAAGTGTCATTGGGTATTCTGAAAGTATGTGTTGAAGCGCATGAATCAAGATTGGGATTTGTCCATCCATATGACGGATAGATATGCTCTGGGCCCTCTCGGTGGAATGTCATCTAGTTAGCTTGCAAGCATGTGACTGGGTCACAAGGGATGACATATCACGGAACGAGTAAAGAGTACTTATCAGTAACGAGGTAGAACTAGGTATGGAGATACCGACGATCAAACCTCGGATAAGTATAGTATCGCAAGACAAAGGGAATTAGTTTCGTATGTAAGTGGTTCAATCGATCGCGAAGTCATCGTTGAGTATGTGGGAGCCATTATGGATCTCCAGGTCCCGCTGATGGTTATTGATAGGAGATGTGTCTCTATCATGTCTACATATTCACGAACCGTAGGGTGACACACTTAAGGTTCGAAGTTGTTTTAAGTAGATATGGAATGTGCGTTGGAGACCGAATGTTGTTCGGAGTCTCGGATTGGATTCGGGACATCACGAGGAGATCCGGAATGGTCCGGAGAATAAGATTCATATATAGGGGATCATTTTCTAAGTTAGGAAATGTTCCGGAGTGTTTGTATGAGGATTCTAGAAGGTTTCGGAATGTTCGGGAAGGTTCTAGAAGATATCTTGGAGTTTGCTTGAAAATCAAGATAGGGATCAAGGAGTCCTGGTGGGTCAAGATACGGAGTCGTGGGGGAGGAGGACTCCTCCCCCCACCTCCAATCCGCCGGCCTACAAGGGAGGGGAGTCCTACAAGGACTCCCCCTCCCTAGGCGCCTCCCTTCTTTAAATAGAGGGGCAGCGGCACCCCCTCCTCCCCTGCTCCCATAACACCCAATCTCTGCCGCCTCTCTCCTCCACCATCTTCTGCACAGGCATAGGCGACGCCCTGCAGAATTCTCTACTCCACCACCACCACCACGCCGTCGTGCTGCTGGGATTCTGTGGAGAAGATCTACTACCTCCGCTGCTCGCTGGAACGGGGAGAGGAAGGTCTGCTTCGACTCCGCACGTGTGACCGACTGCGGAAGCGCTGCCGAAACGCGGCGCCGGAAGGATCGTCTACTTGTCCGACGGCGGAAGCGTTGCTGGAACGCGACGCCGGAAGGATCGTCCACACGATCTTGAGATCGGCAAGTGATCGACTACATCAACCACGAGATCTAATCTCGTTAACGCTTTCGGATCTACGAGGGTTAGTTCCTATCTATCTCGTTGCTCATGTCTAATAGATTAGATCTTGGCTTTTATCTAGATTAGATCTAGGTTTTGTTCGTTCTTGCGGTAGAAATTTTTTGTTTTCCATGCTACGAACCCATCATATTGTTCACTACATGTGTGTTCTTTCCACAAACTACTTATGGATCCACCAATGTCATTGCATGTTTGTTCTTTTCCACAAACCACATGGATCTACCAATGGCATTGCATGTGTGTTCTTTTCACAAACCAAACATGGATCAACCAATTGTATTGCATGCGTGTTCTTTTCACAAACCACACATGGATCCACCAGTGTTCACTGCATGTGTGTTCTTTCCGCAAACCACGTATGGATCCACCAATGTCATTGCATGTGTGTTCTTTTCCACAAACCACATGGACTAACAAATGGCATTGCATGTGTGTTCTTTTCACAAAACACACATGGATCAACCAATGGCATTGCATGTGTGTTCTTTTCACAAAGCACACATGGATCCACCAGAGTCATTGCATGTGTGTTATTTCCACAATCCACACATGGATCAACCAGTGTTCACTGCATGTGTGTTCTTTCCACAAACCACTTATGGATCCACCAATGTCATTGCATGTGTTTTCTTTTCCACAAACACACATGTATCAACCAATGGCATTGCATGTGTGTTCTTTTCATAAACCACGCATGGATCCACTAGTGGTCACTGCATGTGTGTTCTTTCCACAAACCACACATGGATCCACCAGTGTCATTGCATGTGTGTTCTTTTCCACAAACCACATGGATCAACCAATGGCATTGCATGTGTGTTATTTTCACAAACCACACATGGTTCAACCAATGGCATTGCATGTGTGTTCTTTCCACAAACCACATATGAATCCACTAGAGTCATTGCATATTTGTTCTTTTCACAAACCACATATGGACCCAGTATAGTCATTGCATGTGTGTTCTTATAATAAAACTAGCACTAGAGTCATTGCATGTGTGTTCTTTCCACAACCCACATATGGATACACTAGAGTCATTGCATGTGTGTTCTTTCCACAAATCACACATGGATCAACCAATATCATTGCATGTGTGTTCTTTCCACAAACCACATACGGACCCACACATGGATCCACTAGAGTCATTGCATGTGTGTTATTGTCACAAACCAGACATGGATCAACCAGTGTTCACTGCATGTGTGTTCTTTCCACAAACCACATATGGATCCACCAATGTCATTGCATGTGTGTTCTTTTCACAAACCACATATGGATCCACTAATGTCATTGCATGTGTGTTCTTTCCATAAACCACATATGGATCAACCAATATCATTGCGTGTGTGTTCTTTCCACAAACCACATATGGATCCACCAATGTCATTCCATGTGTGTTCTTTTCCACAAACCACATATGTATCCACTAGAGTCATTGCATGTGTGTTCTTTTCCACATATGGATCAAGCAATATCATTGCATGTGTGTTCTTTCCACAAACCACATATGGATCCACCAATGTCATTGCATGTGTGTTCTTTTACACAAACCACACATGGATCAACCAATATCATTGCATGTGTGTTCTTTTCCACAAACCACATACAGATCCACCAATGTCATTGCATGTGTGTTCTTTTCCACAAACCACATATGGATCCACTAGTGTTCATTGCATGTGTGTTCTTTTCCGCAAACCACATATGGATCCACCAGTGTTCACTACATGTGTGTTCTTTCCACAAACCACATATGGATCCACCAATGTCATTGGACGTGTGTTCTTTTCTACAAACCACATGGATCAACCAATGGCATTGCAGGTGTGTTCTTTTCACAAACCAAACATGGATCAACCAATTGCATTGCATGCGTGTTCTTTTCACAAACCACATATGGATCCACTAGTGTTCACTTCATGTGTGTTCTTTCCACACACCACATATGGATCCACCAATGTCATTGCATGTGTGTTCTTTTCCACAAACCACATGGATCAACCAATGGCATTGCATGTGTGTTCTTTTCACAAATCACACATGGATCAACCAATGGCATTGCATGTGTGTTCTTTTCACAAACCACACATGGATCCACCAGAGTTATTGCATGTGTGTTCTTTCCACAAACCACATATGGATCCATCAATGTCATTGCATGTGTGTTCTTTTCACAAACCACATATGTATCCACTAGATTCATTGCATGTGTGTTCTTTTCACAAACCACACATGGATCCACCAGAGTCATTGCATGTGTGTTCTTTCCACAAGCCACACATGGATCCACCAGAGTAATTGCATGTGTGTTGTTTTCACAAAACACGTATGGATTAACAAATGTCATTGCATGTGTGTTCTTTTCGCAAACCACATATGGATACACCAGAGTCATTGCATGTGTGTTATTTCCACAAACCACGTATGGATCAACAAATGTCATTGCATGTGTGTTCTTTTCACAAACCACATAAGGATACACCAGAGTCATTACATGTGTGTTCTTTTCATAAACCACGCATGGATTCCACTAGTGGTCACTACATGTGTGTTCTTTCCACAAACCACACATGGATCCACCAGTGTCATTGCATGTGTGTTCTTTTCCACAAACCACATGGATCAACCAATGGCATTGCATGTGTGTTATTTTCACAAACCACACATGGTTCAACCAATGGCATTGCATGTGTGTTCTTTCCACAAACCACATATGAATCCACTAGAGTCATTGCATATTTGTTCTTTTCACAAACCACATATGGACCCAGTATAGTCATTGCATGTGTGTTCTTATAATAAAACTAGCACTAGAGTCATTGCATGTGTGTTCTTTCCACAACCCACATATGGATACACTAGAGTCATTGCATGTGTGTTCTTTCCACAAATCACACATGGATCAACCAATATCATTGCATGTGTGTTCTTTCCACAAACCACATACGGACCCACACATGGATCCACTAGAGTCATTGCATGTGTGTTATTGTCACAAACCAGACATGGATCAACCAGTGTTCACTGCATGTGTGTTCTTTCCACAAACCACATATGGATCCACCAATGTCATTGCATGTGTGTTCTTTTCACAAACCACATATGGATCCACTAATGTCATTGCATGTGTGTTCTTTCCATAAACCACATATGGATCAACCAATATCATTGCGTGTGTGTTCTTTCCACAAACCACGTATGGATCCACCAATGTCATTCCATGTGTGTTCTTTTCCACAAACCACATATGTATCCACTAGAGTCATTGCATGTGTGTTCTTTTCCACATATGGATCAAGCAATATCATTGCATGTGTGTTCTTTCCACAAACCACATATGGATCCACCAATGTCATTGCATGTGTGTTCTTTTACACAAACCACACATGGATCAACCAATATCATTGCATGTGTGTTCTTTTCCACAAACCACATACAGATCCACCAATGTCATTGCATGTGTGTTCTTTTCCACAAACCACATATGGATCCACTAGTGTTCATTGCATGTGTGTTCTTTTCCGCAAACCACATATGGATCCACCAGTGTTCACTACATGTGTGTTCTTTCCACAAACCACATATGGATCCACCAATGTCATTGGACGTGTGTTCTTTTCTACAAACCACATGGATCAACCAATGGCATTGCATGTGTGTTCTTTTCACAAACCAAACATGGATCAACCAATTGCATTGCATGCGTGTTCTTTTCACAAACCACATATGGATCCACTAGTGTTCACTTCATGTGTGTTCTTTCCACACACCACATATGGATCCACCAATGTCATTGCATGTGTGTTCTTTTCCACAAACCACATGGATCAACCAATGGCATTGCATGTGTGTTCTTTTCACAAATCACACATGGATCAACCAATGGCATTGCATGTGTGTTCTTTTCACAAACCACACATGGATCCACCAGAGTTATTGCATGTGTGTTCTTTCCACAAACCACATATGGATCCATCAATGTCATTGCATGTGTGTTCTTTTCACAAACCACATATGTATCCACTAGATTCATTGCATGTGTGTTCTTTTCACAAACCACACATGGATCCACCAGAGTCATTGCATGTGTGTTCTTTCCACAAGCCACACATGGATCCACCAGAGTAATTGCATGTGTGTTGTTTTCACAAAACACGTATGGATTAACAAATGTCATTGCATGTGTGTTCTTTTCGCAAACCACATATGGATACACCAGAGTCATTGCATGTGTGTTATTTCCACAAACCACGTATGGATCAACAAATGTCATTGCATGTGTGTTCTTTTCACAAACCACATAAGGATACACCAGAGTCATTACATGTGTGTTCTTTCCACAAACCACATATGGATGCACCAATGTCATTGCATGTGTGTTCTTTCCACAAACCACATGGATCAACCAATATCATTCCATGTGTGTTCTTTTCCAAAAACCACATATGTATCCACAAGAGTCATTGCATGTGTGTTCTTTTCCACAGATGGATCAACCAATATCATTGCATGTGTGTTCTTTCCACAAACCACATATGGATCCACCAATGTCATTGCATGTGTGTTCTTTTCCACAAACCACATATGGATCAACCAGTGTCACTCCATGTGTGTTCTTTCGACAAACCACACATGGATCCACCAGTGTTCACTGCATGTGTGTTCTTTCCACAAACCACATATGGATCCACCAATGTCATTGGACGTGTGTTCTTTTCTACAAACCACATGGATCAACCAATGGCATTGCATGTGTGTTCTTTTCACAAACCAAACATGGATCAACCAATTGCATTGCATGTGTGTTCTTTTCACAAACCACACAAGTATCCACCAGTGTTCACTGCATGTGTGTTCTTTCCACAAACCACATATGGATCCACCAATGTCATTGCATGTGTGTTCTTTTCCACAAACCACATGGATCAACCAATGGCATTGCATGTGCGTTCTTTTCACAAACCACACATGGATCAACAAATGGCATTGCATGTGTGTTCTTTTCACAAACCACACATGGATCCACTAGAGTTATTGCATGTGTGTTCTTTCCACAAACCAAACATGGATCAACCAGTGTCACTACATGTGTGTTCTTTCCACAAACCACACATGGATCCACCAGTGTTCAGTGCATGTGTGTTATTTTCATAAACCACACATGGATCCACTAGTGTTCACTTCATGTGTGTTCTTTCCACAAACCACTTAGGGATCCACCAATGTCATTGCATGTATGTTCTTTCCATAAACCACATATGGATCCACTAGAGTCATTGCATGTATGTTCTTTTCACAAACCACATACGAACCCACACATGGATCCACTAGAGTCATTGCATGTGTGGTATTGTCACAAACCACACATGGATCAACCAGTGTTCACTGCATGTGTGTTCTTTCCACATACCACTTGTGGATCCACCAAGGTCATTGCATGTGTGTTCTTTTCCACAAACCACATGGATCTACCAATGGCATTGCATGTGTGTTCTTTTCACAAACCAAACATGGATCAACCAATTTCATTGCATGCGTGTTCTTTTCACAAACCACACATGGATCCACCAGTGTTCACTGCATGTGTGTTCTTTCCGCAAACCACGTATGGATCCACCAATGTCATTGCATGTGTGTTCTTTTCCACAAACCACATGGATCAACCAATGGCATTCCATGTGTGTTCTTTTCACAAACCACACATGGATCAACCAATGTCATTGCGTGTGTGTTCTTTTCCACAAACCACATGGATCAACCAATGGCATTGCATGTGTGTTCTTTTCACAAACCACACATGGATCAACCAATGGCATTGCATGTGTGTTCTTTTCACAAACCACACATGGATCAACCAATGGCATTGCATGTGTGTTCATGGATCCACAAGAGTTATTGCATGTGTGTTCTTTCCACAAACCACACATGGATCAACCAGTGTCACTACATGTGTCTTCTTTCCACAAACCACACATGGATCCACCAGTTTTCAGTGCATGTGTGTTCTTTTCATAAACCACACATGGATCCACAAGTGTTCACTTCATGTGTGTTCTTTCCACAAACCAGTTAGGGATCCACCAATGTCATTGCATGTATGTTCTTTCCATAAACCACATATGGATCCACTAGAGTCATCGCATGTATGTTCTTTTCACAAACCACATACGAACCCACACATGGATCCACTAGAGTCATTGCATGTGTGTTATTGTCACAAACCACACATGGATCAACCAGTGTTCACTGCATGTGTGTTCTTTCCACAAACCACTTATGGATCCACCAATGTCATTGCATGTGTGTTCTTTTCCACAAACCACATGGATCTACCAATGGCATTGCATGTGTGTTCTTTTCACAAACCAAACATGGATCAACCAATTCCATTGCAAGCGTGTTCGTTTCACAAACCACACATGGATCCACCAGTGTTCACTGCATGTGTGTTCTTTCCGCAAACCACGTATGGATCCACCAATGTCATTGCATGTGTGTTCTTTTCCACAAACCACATGGATCAACCAATGGCATTGCATGTGTGTTCTTTTCACAAACCACACATGGATCAACCAATGGCATTGCATGTGTGTTCTTTTCACAAACCACACATGGATCAACCAATGGCATTGCATGTGTGTTCATGGATCCACAAGAGTTATTGCATGTGTGTTCTTTCCACAAACCACACATGGATCAACCAGTGTCACTACATGTGTCTTCTTTCCACAAACCACACATGGATCCACCAGTTTTCAGTGCATGTGTGTTCTTTTCATAAACCACACATGGATCCACAAGTGTTCACTTCATGTGTGTTCTTTCCACAAACCAGTTAGGGATCCACCAATGTCATTGCATGTATGTTCTTTCCATAAACCACATATGGATCCACTAGAGTCATCGCATGTATGTTCTTTTCACAAACCACATACGAACCCACACATGGATCCACTAGAGTCATTGCATGTGTGTTATTGTCACAAACCACACATGGATCAACCAGTGTTCACTGCATGTGTGTTCTTTCCACAAACCACTTATGGATCCACCAATGTCATTGCATGTGTGTTCTTTTCCACAAACCACATGGATCTACCAATGGCATTGCATGTGTGTTCTTTTCACAAACCAAACATGGATCAACCAATTCCATTGCAAGCGTGTTCGTTTCACAAACAACACATGGATCCACCAGTGTTCACTGCATGTGTGTTCTTTCCGCAAACCACGTATGGATCCACCAATGTCATTGCATGTGTGTTCTTTTCCACAAACCACATGGATCAACCAATGGCATTGCATGTGTGTTCTTTTCACAAACCACACATGGATCAACCAATGGCATTGCATGTGTGTTCTTTTCACAAACCACACATGGATCAACCAATGGCATTGCATGTGTGTTATTTCCACAAACCACACATGGACCAACCAGTGTCACTGCATGTGTGTTCTTTCGACAAAACACAAATGGATCCACCAGTGTTCACTGCATGTGTGTTCTTTCCACAAACCACATATGGATCCACCAATTTCATTGGACGTGTGTTCTTTTCTACAAACCACATGGATCAAGCAATGGCATTGCATGTGTGTTCTTTTCACAAACCAAACATGGATCAACCAATTGCATTGCATGTGTGTTCTTTTCAGAAACCACACATGGATCCACCAGTGTTCACTGCATGTGTGTTCTTTCCACAAACCACATATGGATCCACCAATGTCGTTGCATGTGTGTTCTTTTCCACAAACCACATGGATCACCAATGGCATTGCATGTGTGTTCTTTTCACAAACCACACATGGATCAACCAATGGCATTGCATGTGTGTTCTTTTCTCAAACCACACATGGATCCACCAGAGTTATTGCATGTGTGTTCTTTTCACAAACCACGCATGGATCCAGAAGAGTCATTGCATGTGTGTTCTTTTCACAAACCACACATGGATCCACCAGAGTCATTGCATGTGTGTTATTTCCACAAACCACACATGGATCAACCAGTGTCATTGCATGTGTGTTCTTTCGACAAACCACACATGGATCCACCAGTGTTCACTGCATGTGTGTTCTTTCCACAAACCACTTATGGATCCACCAATGTCATTGCATGTGTGTTCTTTCCACAAACCACACATGGATCCACCAGAGTCATTGCATGTTTGTTCTTTTCAAAAACCACGTATGGATCAAAAAAATGTCATTGCATGTGTGTTCTTTTCAGAAACCACATATGGATACACCAGGGTCATTGCATGTGTGTTCTTTCCACAAACCACATATGGATCCACTAATGTCATTGCATGTGTGTTCTTTCCATAAACCACACATGGATCAACCAATATCATTGCGTGTGTGTTCTTTCCACAAACCACATATGGATCCACCAATGTCATTCCATGTGTGTTCTTTTCCACAAACCACATATGTATCCACTAGAGTCATTGCATGTGTGTTCTTTTCCACATATGGATCAAGCAATATCATTGCATGTGTGTTCTTTCCACAAACCACATATGGATCCACCAATGTCATTGCATGTGTGTTCTTTTACACAAACCACATATGTATCCACTAGAGTCATTGTATGTGTGTTCTTTTCCACAAA